>JANCRA010000085.1:66410-228052 GCA_024362935.1 Setophaga petechia | reverse complement strand
CCCTGAGCCTCCATGGAGCTGCCGTGGGCAGTGAGGCACGGGCCTTGGTGGCTCCTGGGGTCACTGAGCCAGGCCTTGGTGGCTCGTGGGGTCACTGAGACAGGCCTTGGCGGCTCCTGGGGGTCACTGAGCCAGGCCTTGGTGGCTCCTGGGGGGTCACTCTGAGCCAGGCCTTTTTGGCTCCTGGGGGTCACTGAGCCAGGCCTTGGTGGCTTGTGGGGGTCACTCTGAGCCAGGCCTTGGTGGCTTCTGGGGATCACTGAGACAGGGCCTGATGGCTTGTGGGGGTCACTGAGCAAGGCCTTGGTGGCTCCTAGGGGTCACTGGGCCAGGCCTTGGTGGCTCCTGGGGGTCACTGGGCCAGGCCTTGGTGGCTTCTGGGGTCACTGAGACAGGGCCTGATGGCTCATGGGGGTCACTGAGCCAGGCCTTGGTGGCTCATGGGGGTCACTGGGCCAGGCCTTGGTGGCTCCTGGGGGGTCACTCTGAGCCAGGCCTTGGTGGCTGAGCCAGGCCTTGATGGCTCCTGGGGGTCACTGAGCCAGACCTTGGTGGCTCATGGGGGACACTCCAAGTTAGGGGGACATGGCCTTGGTGGCTCATGGGGATCATTCTCAGTCAGGGAAGCACAGCCTTGGTGGCTCGTAGGAGTCACTCCAAGTTTGGGAGACACGGCCTTGGTGGCTCTGAGGGTCACTGAGCCAGGCCTTGGTAGCTCGTGGAGGTCACTGAGCCAGGCCTTGGTGGCTCAGAGGGGTCATTCCAAGTTAGGGAGACACGGCCTTGGTGACTCATGGGATTTTTCTGAGCCAGGCCTTGGTGGCTCATGGGGGTCACTCCAAATTAGGGGGACATGGCCTTGGTGGCTCATGGGGGTCACTCTGAACCAGGCCTTGGTGGCTTATGGGGATCACTCCAAGCCAGGGAGGCAGAACCTGAACCCTGAGTGCTTCACTCAGTCCTGGATTTTCTAAACCCTTGTGCCTCATCCCAGCACCAGAGGCAGAGTCACGACACAGAAGAAGCTCTACAGACAGTGCTCATGCAATAAACACTCCCACCCCCTGATCTCCTGGAGATGTGACACTGAAGGTGTTTGGCAGGAGTGCTCCCAGGTGCCACCAAGCCAGGCAGGGACAGGCAGCTCTGCCATTACAACCCTGCTGCCTTCAATTCCAACGCTCCATTGCCCACGGCACGGGGGGAGCTCCTGTCTGATTTCATTTTGTGCCACACACTTCACACAGCACTGACTTCTCCAAACACTGCTGGGTTTCACACCATCCCAGAATTGTTAAGGTTGGAAAAGTTTTCCAAGATTATCAAGTCCAACCACCAACCAGCATCACCACTAAGCCATGTCCTCAAGTGCTACATCCACACAGAATCACAGAATTGATGAGGTTGGAAGAGACCTCTAAGATCATCCAGTCCAACCATCAACCATCATCACCAGGGTCACCACTAAACTGTGTTCTCAAGTGCCACATCCACACAGAATCCACACAGAATCACAGAATGATGAGATTGGAAGAGACCTCTAAGATCATCGAGTCCAGCCTATGCCCCAACACCTCACCTAGAGCACAGCACCAATGCCATGTCCAGTCTTTTTTTTAAACCATCCAGAGATGGTATTTACCACTTCTCTGGGAAGAGCATTCCAGTACTTTATTATTCTTTCTCTGAAAAGCTTTTTCCTAATATCCAACCTGTGCCTTCCCTGATGTAGTTTGAGACTGTGCCCTCTGCTTCTGTCAGTGCTGCCCAGTGACAGAAGAAGAGGACACAGATTTTGAGAACACACATTTTTGGTGACACCAGCCCTGCTCTGAGCAGCTGTTCCAATACTCTAAAACCCTTTCCATGATTTTTTTCCCTCCTTATACCTAACCTAAACATCCCCATGTGCAGCTTGAGGCCATTTCCCTTGCACTAAAACATAACCTGGGAAACTTCACAGAAGAAGCAAAAGTTTTGAGGATGGTGGGAATTGGATCAGCTGGGGGTGCTCACCTGGAGAAGCATCCAGGGAGAGCTCAGAGCCCCTGCCAGGGCCTAAAGGGGCTCCAGGAGGGCTGGAAAGGGATTTGGGACAAGGGGATGGAGGGACAGGACACAGGGAATGGCTTCCCACTGTCACAGGGCAGGGATGGATGGGGATATTGGGAAGGAATTGTTGGCTGTGAGGCTGGTGAATCTCTGGAACAGAATTCCCAGAGAAGCTGTGGCTGCCCCTGGATCCCTGGCAGTGTCCCAAGGAGCAGCCTGGGACAGTGGAAGGTGTCCCTGTGTGACATGGAAGGTGTCCCTGCCCATGGCAGGGGTTTGAAATGAGATCTTTCAGGTCCCTTCCCACCCCAGCCATTCCATGATCCTGTCACAAACAAAGCAGTTTTCTCTTTCAGCTGCATTTTTTTTTCTGCAGTATGGCTGCAACAAGAAACAGAAACACACAAAAGGCAACTCAAAGGCACTTAGCTGACCTAAATAATGGTAATTTCCTGGAAATTTCACTTAACTGCTTGGGAGTTTGCAATACTTCAAGCAATCAACACACAGCACTCCACAGATAAAAGCTGGGGGTTTCACTTCCCCATCTGAAACATCTCTGAGAAGCACCAGCTGTGCAAAGAGAAGAACCACAACACTGAAAACCTCAGATCTCCTTTTGATTTTCTGTTGCTTCTAGAAGGAGGCACTTGCAGCCTGCAGAAGCTGTGAAGAAGCACTGAAGAAATGAAACCAGTTCCTTGCTCCCACTGTCACAGCCCACAGAGTCCCACATCCTCACAATGAGACATCCCAGCCAGGAAAGGTGTGCATGAACTTGAAAGCTCAGCATCCCTTACAGATCTGGGTTAAACATTAAAAGGTAATGGTTTTGTTCAAAAAAAAGTGAAATTGAAATGGGAATTTCATCGTCACAGCAGACAGGAGCAAAATATCTATTTTATTACACTTTTATGTATTAGCCTCAACTGTGCCTGGTTCTGCCAGATGAGAGGTTTGACGTGCCTCAAATATGAATACCTAAGAAGTTTCAATATTTCTCTTGGATTTCTCCTAAAAAAACCCAAAAACCAAACCAACCAGTTTCTGGAAAGTCTGAAGTTGTAGCCACAGGATGAAGAAATAGAGATAAAATTAGTGAAGTATCACCTAAGGCAACCTATTGCTTTTGAATTTCTTTGCTCACCAAGAGAAAGCAGCCTCGTTCTTTCTCCCCATAAACCTTAAACCACGTGGGATTGCATTTTGTAAATTATTAAATGGATTAAAACCACATCAACTGAGAAATACACAGTGAATTATCTCTCTTTTGGTGCTGATTTTAGCATCTTGTGCTGAGAGAGCCTTGGATGTGCAGATTTCAATCAGCCCCAGCCACCCTGAGCCACCTCATGACCAGAAATTGGAGTTTTTTGCTGAAAGTATTTTGTAATTTCCCATGGTTTAATTTCCTATTAAGGCCTGGGCACGTTGGCAGAGGAGGGGATTTGGCATGGTAGGATAAAGAAGGAAGGGAAGGGAAGGGAAGGGAAGGGAGGAAGGGAAGGGAAGGGAAGGGAAGGGAAGGGAAGGGAAGGGAAGGGAAGGGAAGGGAAGGGAAGGGAAGGGAGGGAAGGGAAGGAAGGGAAGGGAAGGGAAGGGAAGGGAAGGGAAGGGAAGGGAAGGGAAGGGAAGGGAAGGGGAAGGAAGGGAAGGGAAGGGAAGGGAAGGGAAGGGAAGGGAAGGGAAGGGAAGGGAAGGAAGAGGGAAAGGGGGAAAGAAAGAAAGAAAGAGAGAGAGAGATGAGAGAGAGAGAAGAAAGAGAGAAAGAAAGAGAGAGAAAGAGAGAAGAAAGAAAGAGAGAAAGAGAGAGAAAGAGGAGAAAGAGAGAAAGAAGAAAGAGAGAGAAAGAGAGAAAGAGAGAAAGAAAGAGAGAGAAAGAAAGAGAGGAAGAAGAGAAAGAAAGAGAGAAAGAAAGAAAGAAAGAAAGAAGAAAGAAAGAAAGAAAGAAAGAAAGAAAGAAAGAAAGAAAGAAAGAAAGAAGGAAAGAAGAAAGGAAGGAAAGAAAGGAAGGAAGAAAGAAGGAAGAAAGAAAGGAAGGAAGAAAGAAAGGAAAGAGGAAAGAAAGGAAAGAAAGAGAGAAAGAGAAAGAAAGAAAGAAAGAAAAAAGAAAGAAAAGAAGAAGAAAGAAAGAAAGAAAGAAAGAAAGAAAGAAAGAAAGAAAGAAAGAAAGAAAGAAAGAAAGAAAGAAAAGAAAGAAAGAAAGAAAAGAAAGAAAGAAAGAAAGAAAGAAGAAAGAAAGAAGAAAGAAAGAAAGAAAGAAAGAAAGAAAGAAAGAAAGAAAGAAAGAAAGAAAGAAAGAAAAGAATTAAGCCAATGCTTTTTTTTCTTCCCCAAACCTCTCAGAAACCAGGACAAGACTGAAGAAGTGCTAAGAGCCAGCACAAAGTCCCATCCCTTATCAGTGCAGATAACCAAGGGGCCTTACAGGAGAGCTGGACAAGGACATTTTGCACAGGCATGGGGTGACAGGACAAGGGGGACAGGCTGTGGGCTGAGAGAGGGCAGATGTCAATGGGATATTGGGGAGGAATTTCTCAGCTGGGAGGGGTGGGCAGGCCCTGGCACAGAATTCCCAGAGAAGCTGTGGCTTGCCCTGGATCCCTGGGAATGTCCAAGGCCAGGCTGGACAGGGCTTGGAGCAGCCCTGGGACAGTGCAAGGTGGAGCAGGATGAATTTTAGGGTTCCTTCCACCCCAAACCAGGCTGGGATTTTATGATTATCACCGTGCTGAATTCAGTAATTCCTGATGCCAATCAGAGCTATCCATAGCCAAATATCAGGCAGGCAAAATCCAAGCTTTTGAAACAGTCACCACATTTAAGCTTGGTAATTTATTACAATTAAACTGCAGAGCTGTAATTCAAGTGGAAAGGATGATACTCAAGGCAAAATAGCCAAGGTCTAATGTTAAGAGGGGCTTTCACAGAGAGAAATTGTGTTTGATCTGTGCTTGAGAGCAGTGGCAGGTCCCTCTCCTCCTGCTCACACTTCTCCAACACCATCTGCTGGAGTTCAGCTCAGTGCAAGTGTTCCTCTCCTGGCAGGAACTGGAGGAGGAACAAGATTTAAAAAGTCAATACCTACAAAAAAGAACAGCAGCTTGAGATGAGGAAATTGCCTTAAATTTCGTTTCTCCCAAGTACCTGCAAAAGCAGCAGCACACCCCTTCACTCAAAGATCTCAGCACTTCTTCTCCCTCTTTATCTCTGTTTATTGATTTTACAAGGAAAATCAGCACCAGAGCTTTTGCCAGGAAGGATGAATTATGTGTGTGGATTCAAGAGGTTTAAAGCAGACTTGCACTGAAATCTGAGAATCAAATTGTGAGCAAGATTTCTCAGCCTTTATTACATCCACAAGGAAGAAGCATTTTCCATAGAAAACAGATCTGTGAAAAGCTGCCCAAGCTTTCATTTGGACTGTCCTTAAACCTTTACATTGCACAGAAATGTTGTTTTCATTAGAGATTTCAGAAAGGATAAAATTAAAAACAAAAAGGTGACATTTCCTACAAGCATCCAGGGAGCTTTTCTTCTTTACCTACTTTACTGTGCCAGATAAAAAACACTGCTTGCTTTTAAAATAAATTTTCAATTAAAACTGCTCTGCAAGACTCAAGCATTTTATTTCTCAGGGAAGGCAGATTTTCCTTGCTGAGGGGGTGGATTTGCTGTGCACAACACACACGAGCCAGGGGCAGTGACCAACACTCAGGGCCCAGGCACCACAGAAATGGGGAATAAATCAAAGTAAATCAGAATCCCTTTGAAAACAGCAAGAATGCTTGGGTCCTACCCCAGCTCTGACTTCACTTAGTGAAAATTACTCTATTTTTAAGAAAAAGGTATTAATCCAAGTCAATTAGTCCAACAATACAAAACCTCTATTGGCAGAAATGACCTTCTTTCCAATTACCTTAATTTTACCTCTGGAAGTAAATTAAGACAAACCTTCAGGCAAATTTCATTCAGAGCAAGAACTAAATTTCATAAACTTCAAACAATTAAACCTGAGAAGCTGAATTGTCATTAATTTGCCTGTGTATCCAAATGCAGATGAGCCATCAACCTCCCAGCACCCTCAGCCCAACTTTCTGCTCCCAGACTGATGCTGCTCTTCCTGTCAATAATTGTTTTTTTACCAATTAACCTCCCAGATGGCTGCAATTCCAGAGCTGAGAGTGCTGAGCTGTCTCGGGCTCCCAGATCCTGGCAAATGGAAGCATTACACGATGCTTAGGGCCATTAAACCTGTGCTGAGTGCTGGAGCCCAGAGCCAGCCATCAAACGAGATAAAAACCTCCAACAAAAGATTTCCAGAGGAGGTTTCTGTTAAAATAAAGTAAAAATGGGAGGCTGGGGGAGTTTGAAATATTAAGGAGGAAGAAATGTGTTTTCCAAGCTCGTTTTACTGTGTTGACTCTGCTAAGTGAAAAGGGCTGCTTTAAAGGGAGTGGATGGAATCAATCATAGCAGCTCAGGGAAAAAATGGCCCAGAGGTGGGGGGATAATTCAATTGGCTTCAAAAATGCCAGTTTGCTCAAAATAAAGAGAAAAGGCCACTGGGGCAGGCAGACAGTGAGGAGGTCTGACACTAGGAATGGATTTCTGAAGACCAGCTGAAGCTCCTGAGACACAGCTCACCAATTAAATCCAGCCCCAAAAAAGGCTTCCAATGAGATAAAGAGGGAGAAAAGGGAAAACTCCTCCTCTCAAGTGCTGTAATTAAGGAATATGTAAGGGAACAAATAATGACAAACTGGCTTGTTGATCACCTCTGCTCCAGGAAGAGAAGAGTCCCAGAGTGAGGAGCAGCTAAAAAAGGAGCACACACTGATGGCTCGGGGTACTTGGAGAGACAGGAAATATCTGCCAATGACACACAAGGCTGTGCTTCTGTGACAGCATCACAGTTTCACAGATGCAATTCTGAGCTTTCTTCAGGTGATGAAGCTCTGCTGGAACATCAAAAAATCCCTTAAGAGAGGGGAGTGGGAGCCCCATTGCTCAGCAATAAAACCACAGGGTGACACAGGCTGGGGAAGCAGCTTGGTTCCCAGTCCAGGGCAGAACTCAGTAACTCCCCTGGATTGCTCATCCTGCTCCACTCATGCGTAGCTGGGAGGGTCATCAGGGCACAGAGCTGCTCATAACCAGAGCTCAGGGTTACAGAAACAAGCTCTGCTCAAACAGCTGCTCCATTTGCTGTCTGTGAAAAACACCAATCACTTGTTTTTAAAACTTTAAAAGTTTCATGGTAATAATATGGTTATAAAAATAGTAGTACAATTAGAGTTATAATAATTTGGACAATTTGGATTAGGATAATATGAGACAATAGAGACAAAGAGTTATGGATGTCTGGGTACCTTTTTCTGGGCAGCACGAGCCCGAACAAGGACACACATTAACAAAGGATTAACCCTTAAAAACAACAGCCTGTTGGATATTCATACACCTCATACATGATGCATAAATTCCATTCAAACACAGGATTCTGTCTGGTCATCCTCAACTTCTTCCTCTGAGGTCCCGACAGCACCTTCAAGGTGGGAAGAAGTTCATTTCTCCTGATAATGGAGCAATAAATTCATTTTCTCTGAAAGATTCAGGTGTCCTGTGGCTGCTATCTCACTGTGAGTCCTTTCTTTAAAAAAAGTATCCCACATAGCATTGTTTGTATTTTAACATTTTTTATAACCTAAAACTCTATTTACCACACTACTTAAGAGAACGGGCTCATCTCGGTTTTTAATCACAGCTGTTGCTTAAGTCACCCCTCACTCACAGAGCTTCCATTCCCCTGGAGCCCAAAGCACAGGAGGCAGTGGTGGATCTCATCCCAGCTCCTGCTGTACTCACCCCCCACGTCCCAGTCCCTGGTGGGGAGGAGGTGCAGGCACCACGGTCAGATTTATTATCTTTCAAACCACCACTGACACACTTGGCAGAATTCAGAACTCTCATCTGGGAGGATGGAACTCGCTGCGTTGGACGTGGGAGTCAGACATCCCCTCTCCCATAACGGAGCTCACTCTGACAAACACAGACACAAATCTTGGGCAAGTCACACTCCCCCCACCCTCAGTGGAACCAGGGCTATTAATTTCAATTTGGAGCATCAAACCCCTCAAGCCAAAAGCAGCAGGCAGAGAATAACCACATTTCACTGCGCGCTCTGCGATTTATGACCCGGAATTTCACGAAGGGGAAGAGGAGTTCTTGTGCTGCATTTCATTTTTCTGCCTCTAAAACCCTTGCCAACAACAACAGAATGTCACTAAGGGCCAGCTCCCTTCCCAAAGGAGCAGCACAGGGTGGGACAGACCCCAGCTCCTTCTCCCACAGCTTCATCCCATGTGAAGGGCAAACAGGAGCAAGGGTTGAAGTGCTCAAGCAAACAGAGGCAGCTTGAACACACAGGTTGATGAAAGAGGCTGCACACAGCTGCTCTTGAAGTCATTTCTTTGTAGTCTTCATTCCCACAGATAATTATGAGCTTAGAGGTTCCAAGACTTCAAATGATACTTTGTGCTTCCTTCAAGTATATATATATATATAAAAAAATGCATTTTAGATCTCATATGCTTTTAAAGTCAGGATTAATGAATCCTCACAGAAATCACAGTAATGGCCACAGTTACTCTGATGTGCTTCTGGTTTTGTAGAAAGGCTGAACCTCAACCTGGCTAGGACCTGGAACTATGAAATTAATAAATTCTTAGGGGTAATATTACTGCCTTGGAGACTACACAGGTACCAGCGTTCCTTTAAAAGCAGATTTGAGAAATATTGATTTTTAGGAGGATTTCACAGAGCACTGTTAGCAATAAAGGCAGCATTTGGGAGAGCAAAGCTGGAAGTTTTAACTCCCCAAATGCTGTGGGTGGGGAACTTGGGAGAACTGAAGTCCAGGGAATGAAGGAATTCATCTGGTTTTTCACATCCACCTTCAAATAAGAAATGACAGTGCATGGGCCAG
Source organism: Setophaga petechia (assembly GCA_024362935.1). NCBI lineage: Eukaryota > Metazoa > Chordata > Aves > Passeriformes > Parulidae > Setophaga > Setophaga petechia. The sequence goes on along the minus strand of JANCRA010000085.1, from coordinate 219,015 downwards.
CAAGCCTCTCTGGAGTGACTGATGTTTAATAAATTATGGCAGTATTTTAGAAAGAGATAAAAAAAAAAAACAAGACCAGAAGTATTTTAAGAATAGAGAAAAAAAAACAAAAAACAGACAGTCCTACTCCAAGGGCATTGACCAAAAAAAGAGCTACAAACAAGAACTGAACACAAGACACAAATAAGTTTGTGGAGGACAGGAGCAAGTTTACTCTCTCCCTCAGATCTGAAGAATACAGGATATTTTACACAGCAATGGGGAGAAGGAGAAAGGGGAAGAGAGTATCAAAATCCAAACAAGTCACAAGGCATCAACAATCCCTTGATGACAGCAGAGGAGTTTTTGTTGGCACAGCTCACGACAGCTGGAGGAATAATTGCGATGCTGAGCGAGGATGCCCAGAATATTTTGCTTCAGAGACTCAGATGAAAGATGTTATCCACGAGCACTTTGCAAATGTTAATTAAACCCACACAGCCCCTTCTTGGCAGATCAAGAAGTATTTATCCCTCTTTTGCAGAGAGGGGAATGAATATCTCAGGCACTTTTAACTTAAGGTTAAAGCTGCTCTGTGTAGTTAGGAAGTGCCCCACAGATAAACCATTAAAAACACAAATTAACCTTCCCAGTCCAGCACAGCCAGGATGGAGCTGATCCCTCTCACTTCTCTCTGACTATTGCCCCAACAGAAAATTTTTTCTGATTCTACAGAAAAAAACAAACTTTGAGATGAATACGGGCACTACAAATGAGCTTTAAAACAGCAACCCTTGGTGAGCTGGGAAAGAAAAAAATTCAAATAAATTCAACTGCTCTTCCTTTGGTGACAGATTTTCCCAGGTTTAAAATCATGGGATAACCTGAGTTGGAGGGGATTCATAAAGATCATTGATCCAGCTCCTGGCCCTGCACAGACACCTCAGTAATCCCCCCTGGGAGCATTGTCCAAACTCTCCTGGAGCCTTGGGAATGTCACCATTCCCTGGGGAGCCTCAGCACCCTCTGGGGAAGAACCTTTCCCTGGGCTCCAGCCCAAACCTGACACAGCCCCAGCCATTCCTGGCTCCTGTCCCTGTCCCAGGGAGCAGAGATTGGGGCTGTCCCTCAGGAGAAGCTGCAGCCCTGAGAGTCTCCCTCAGCCTCCTCCAGGCTGGACAAGCCCCGTGACCTCAGCCCCTCCTTGGAGCTGCTCCCACCATCCCAAACAAGCTTCCTATTCCATAAAGCACCATCCTCCAACAGGATGAAACAGTAACAGTGTCAATTTAAGCCAAAAGAGTGAGTTAAAGCAGGCAGAAGCAGTGGGAATAAAAAGGAGCAGTGAAATCATTACCTAAAAAGACAAAAGAGACACAAGGTGTTTGAGGCACCTGCACTGGCAGGGCAGGAGCACCACTGTGTCACAGACAGGTTTTATGAAAAATCTTTTTTTTTTGGATTTTTTCTTCTTGAGAAGCTGAGAGGCCTCAGGAACAAAATGTAAACATTGATTATCTGCTGCTGTGGGATGCAACAGGTGGATCTGTGGTTGGTCTCATGTGGTTGTTTCTAATTAATGCCCAATCACAGTCAGCTGGCTCGGACTCTCTGTCCAAGACAGAGCCTTTGTTATTCATTCTTTCTTTTTCTATTCTTAGCTAGCCTTCTGATGAAATCCTTTCTTCTATTCTTTTAGTATAGTTTTAATACAATATATATAATAAAATAATAAATCAAGCTTTCTGAAACATGGAGTCAGATCCTCATCTCTTCCCTCATCCTCAGACCCCTCTGAACACCATCACACCACTGTGTCCTGGAAAAAAGAGCTTTTCCTCAGAAGAAAACCACTCCATTATTTGCTGAATGGAACATTTGGTATTTAAGAGGGGAAGGGTCAGTTTGTTGGATCTGTAAAAGAGTAGCTGAGAACATCTGCAAGGTCAGGATGAAAATGCATAAACACACATGTGAACTAAAACACCAAAATACACAGTGGTGGTCGATGCCTATGATCTTACCATGAAAATAAACATATTTGGAGTTCCTTCCTGTTAAAAAAAACCAACCCAAACCTCTGAAACAGCTGACTTAGGATATATTTCAGTTGGAAATACATTTAAGGGTGCAGTTGGAAAGGAAACCTAAGAGTTAGTGGAGTATTCTCAAATCCTCTTGTGGATCCCTGTCCAGCAGAAATGCTGTGGGACAGGGTCCCCCCCCAGAGCTCACACCCAAAGGCACACACTGATTGCACACACACTGTGTAATGGTTTTATAGATCTGTATTTATATTCCATTTATGTTTACAGAGTAACCCACAGGGCACAGCACAGCACCCACAGCTCAGGGCTGCAAGCTGCATTCACAGCAAGCACAGGGGCTCAAAAGCCTTTCCTAGGCTAAGCCAGTGCCTCAGCTTGGGGTGGTGCTCATGGGGTCCCAGGATGAGGGAAGAGAGAGAATCTGACTCCATGTTTCAGAAAGTTTGATTTATTATTTTATTATATATTATATTAAAACTATACTAAAAGAATACAAGAAAGGATTTCATCAGAAGGCTGGCTAAGAATAGAAAAAGAATGATAACAAAGGTTTGTGACTGACTGACAGTCCAGACAGCTGGGCTGTGATTGGCCATTAATTAGAAATAACCACATGAGACCAATCAAAGATCCACCTGTTGCATTCCACAACAGCAGATAATCATTATTTAATTATATAATCACTGTTTACATTTTACTTCTGAGGTCTCTCAGCTTCTCAGGAGAAAAAATCCAGAGGAAAGGATTTTTCATAAAACATATCTGTGACATCAGCTGGCTTTCTTGGGAGCTTGCATGACCACAGGAACTGGAGGAGCTCCAAGGTCCTGCTTGCAAAGCCAGGCTGGCACGTGCCACAGCAAAGGGGCCACCAGCCCTAACTCAGCTCTGTCACTGCCCCACGCAGGTGCCACCATTTCCTCACTGCTAATCCAAGGTACAGGAAGCTCCAGAGAGCCAGGGAAAACCTGAAACCAACCCAGGGAAAACCTGAACCAGGGAAAACCTGAAACCGACCCAGGGAAAACCTGAAACCGACCCAGGGAAGGAGGTTGTGCAATTCCAGCATTACCTGTTGTGAAAAAAGCCAATCACTTGTTTTTAAAACTTAAAGAGTTTCATAATAATAAAATGGTTATAAAAATAGTGATACAATTAGAATAACAATAATTTGGACAATTTGAATTAGGGCAATATGAGATAATAGAAACAAAGAGTTGTGGATGTCCAGGTACTTTTTCTGGGCAAAATAAGCCTGAAAAAGGACACACATTAACAGAGGGTTAACCATTAAAAACAACAGCCTGTTGCATATTCATACACCTCATCCATAATGCATAAATTCCATTCAAACACAGGATTCTGTCTGGTCATCCTCAACCTCTTCCTCTGAATCCTAACAGCACCTTCAAGGCAGGAAGAAGTTCATTTCTCCTGATAATGGAGCAATAAATTCTCTTTCTCTGAAAGATTCAGGTGTCCTGTGGCTGCTATCTGCTGTGAGTCCTTTCTTTAAAAAAAGTATCCCACATAGCATAGTTTCTATTTTAGCATTTTTTATAATCTAAAACTCTATTTACCACACTACTTAAGAGAATGAATCCAGCATTACTTTCCAACACAGCACATCTAATATTCATTTGAATATTTGCAAAAAGCCAATCATACCATCCATGCATTTTTCCCACCTGTGCTGCTGCAGCGTGGCACAGCCAGGAGACCAACCCGGGGTGGAGGCAGCCGATGTTTGTGCTGCATTCAGCTCTGCCTCCCTTCCCAGGCTCACTCCAGCACCCAGACCCAGCTCCTGCCCTTCCCGTGCACAGACAGCAGGGAAAGGCTCTTCCCCAGAGGGTGGAGCAGCTCCCCAGGGAATGGTGACATTCCCAAGGCCACCAGAGCTCCAGGAGTGTTTGGACGATGCCCTCAGGGTGGGATTTTTGGGGTGTCTGTGCAGGGCCAGGAGCTGCACTCCATGGTCCTCGTGAATCCCTCCCAGCTCAGGATATTCTCTCTCTGTGATTCTTTGCCCTCCAGCTCAGAGTTGCTTCTCCAATGTGCTCATTCATGGTACTACTTGCACTAAAATAATCTTTTTGTGCAGTTTTGAGCAGCCAAGTCAAAGTATTTTGGCTGATAATCCCATCTGTGCCCTTGGCTTCTGGTTCTATTAGACCTGCACACAGTGAGGTAGATATTGAGACATTATCAAAGGTGCTCTGCATCCAGAGCAATTCCCACAGAAATGTAATTGCAGTCCACTTCATCTCCATGACAAGGCTGGAATGAGGGCAATTCCAGCTGGGAGCTGCTGCTGTGTTTAACACGTGCTGCAATGCAAGGCAGCTGCACTGACCTTCCCTGGCTGCTGCTCTGGGCTTTTCCCCACCAACATTTTGGAGGCTTTGGGCTGGTTCTGCTCTGCTGCCCTCTGCCAGGTGCCCCGTTCCAAACCCCAGGACAGGTGTGGGGCTCAGCACTGGAGGCTGCAGGAGGAGCAGGGGCAGGGGCCAGGCCTTGTTGTTATTCCACGCTTTCCGATAACAGACCCAGCACATTTTTGGCCTTCCCACACAAATCCATATTTGTATGGCTGCCAGATCTTTATCACTTCCCTTTTTGCTTTTTTTTTTTTTTTTTTTAGGTTTCTTGTTTTAAACTTTGCCCAAGGTTACATTCAGCAAAAGCTGCTCCCTCAAAATACAGCATTAAACCCACTATCACATTAACATCTGGAAATCTCATTTAAATCCTTCTTGAAAGCGAACGTTTTGCAAAAGAGAGCCCCAAGTGAGCCAGAAAGCAGAGAATTTTTGCAGCACATCCCTTTGCAAGGGAAGCATTTTGCAAAGGCCACCTTGCAGCTGTTGTTGTGACCTTCTGGAGATCAATGTCCCCACCTGTGCTCACCCTCTCCTGGGGCAGCAAACAGCACACACAGAACAAGCAGCACTTGGTAGCCTGGAATTTGACACTGGGTATAAACGAGCTCAAAACCTCCTACATCAAGTACAACCTGCTGCAGTCACCCACTCAAAGCCCCCTCTGAAATGGCCTAGAAAGAGCCCAGCAGCTGTTGAACTAATTCCCTTTTTTCCCACCCAAATTAATGTTTGGAATCTGCACATCTCTGACTAAAAGCCACTTTGTAACTCTCAGTCACTGCTTGTGGCCTTTCATCATTTCCCTTTGGGGGATCAACACTGCCCTTAGAGTTAAAAGGTTGGGGTTTTTTTCACCACCACAGCATCATCTGTATTTCCTATTTACAGAACCAGACATCATCTGTAATTAATATTTTCAGTAACCCCTCTGCTGGCCCTTCACCTCTGTTATCCCCCTGCAGCTGCTCAGGGATGCCTGACAGGGCCCCTTTTTGCAGCTCCCATGTCCAGCAAATGTTCCAGACAAACAGGAGACTATTCCAGATTATCCCTCTCCCGATTTAATGACTCTAGAAAGGTCCCCGGGGAAGGAGTGTTTACTGCCAACGAGCTCCATTAAGTATCCAACAACATCCATCAAAAAAACAGCAAAACATTGGGGTTTTAATTATTTTCCAAGCTGGCTGTAGCACACAGAACATCACAGAGCATGTGCCTGCCCACAGTTCTCTGCATTCTTTTGGGGACTGTCAGCAAAGACAGTGTGACAAATGCATGGATTGTATGATTGGCTTTTGGCAAATATTCAAATGAATATTAGATGTGTTGTGTTAGAATGTAATGCTGGATTCATTCTCTTAAGTAGTGTGGTAAATAGAGTTTTAGGTTATAAAAATGTTAAAATAGAAACGATGCTATGTAAGATACTTTTTATAAAGAAAGGACTCACAGTGAGATAGCAGCCACAGGACACCTGAATCTTTCAGAGAAAATGAATTTATTGTTCCATTATCAGGAGAAATGAACTTCTTCCCGCCTCGAAGGCGCTGTTGGGATTCAGAGGAAGAAGCTGAGGATGAGCAGACAGAATCCTGTGTTTGAATGGAATTTATGCATCATGGATGAGGTGTATGAATATGCCACAGGTTATTGTTTTTAAGGGTTAACCCTCTGTTATTATGTGTCCTTTTTCAGGCTTATTTTGCCCAGAAAAAAGCACCCAGACATCCATAATTCTTTGTCTCTATTGTCTCATATTGTCCTAATTCAAATTGTCCAAATGATTATAACTCTAATTGTATTCCTATTTTTATAACCATTTTATTACTATTAAACTTTTAAAATTTTAAAAACACATGATTGACGTTTTTCACAGACAGCTACTCCCAGGAGAAATAACTTTACTCAGGATAACCAAGCAGTAGGAAAACCCTGATTTGGCCCTATAATGCCAGCAGGGAGGGAGCAGAGTTACTGGGAGCACCTTTAGGACAGTGACACGCTCCTGGCACAAGAGGCTTTGCTTAGGATGTGGTTTTGCACTGCTGCTCACCTGAACTAATAGCTGAACTGATCTCATGGCCTGGTGCTGCTGAAATGAGAGATCTCCATCCCAATTTCCAAGCCTGAATCAAGGAGTCAGGCTGGAAGGAAACTGTCTGGACTGAGAGGGAAGGAACTGGATCTGTATCAGTGCAAAAAGATCAGTGGGAGCAAAAACCTTTCCTTGCATCACCAGCTTGCCATGAGATCAGTTCAGCTACGATGCACAGGCACACTCTAAATTTAGAGAGCTTTCCAACTCTAAAGCTCTATCCCACGTCCATTATTCCTCTCCAACACAAGAATGAGCCATGCTATTATAAATGCTTTTATACCAACGTCTGCTCTCCACCCTACAGGAGCACACAGCAATTGTGGGTAAAGTGGTTCAGCTTTGGAACGCAGACAAAAACTGAGACAACGCTAATGGTGGTGAAAGACAGGTTGCCTGGGGAGAGAAATGATCAGAGATTTAAGAGGAAAGGGGGGAAAAAAAAACCCTACAGATAATTTACCTGTGCTTGGGTCAGTGCTCATTAGTGCTCTGAAGAGAATCACTTCACAAGTTATAAATCAGGCTGCTCCTGCCTTACTCCCTTATTACCCAGCTCAGGCAGCGGCCAGGAGCCTTTCACACACGGGATAATGGGAACACTTACTCTGAATAAAATGAACAGAGGCAAAGAAAAAAAAAATAAAAACCAGGGGCCTTCATTTGGGCAGGAAAAACCATCAGGAGACCCAGCAGTAGCATTGGGTTTCACCAGTCACTTCTCTGTCACTCTGCATTTCCTCCTTCCCTGGAGAAGGGAAAACCTCTCCAACAACAAATGGGGGCTGTGCAGAAGTTGTTTTCTCCTGTTGATATTTCCATCTACCCCCTGTTGGTTTGGGATTTCCAACAGACTTTTTAAAAGCTTTCCCCATTCAGGCTGAGCTCCACTTTTAAGAAGTTTCTGGAGAGACTGTTCATAAAAACTTTTAATTTTGGTTATTAGGCAGAGCTCACTGTTCAACAGCAAGCAGTCAATTTCTGTCTCAATTTTTTTATCCTTTTGTAATCGTGGCTTGAAATAAAATGCAGCTATAACATTTTTTTAAACATTCATGATTTTTTAGCTGTATATGAGTAAAATGCAACAGGCAGTAATATACCAGTGATACCTGTCAGAGCTGGCAAGGGCAAGATCACTCTTTTCCCACACATCTTCTAATCTCCTGCTTATATCTCTGATAAAATAAACTCATTATTAAAAAGTGCTTTAGTCTAAAGGTTAAAGGTTGACAAAATCCACAACTTTGGAACAACAAAAGCCAACTTTGACCAGAAAGGACTGAGACAGCCAATTCAGCCCAAAAATTTTGGCAATTTTCCCTCCTTAAAGGATGAGCTGTGCAGCTGCAGCCCCGCCACCAGCAGCAGCCTGACACTTGGCCTTGCTCTTCGGATTCCACCTCGGAGGCAAAAGCACATGGCAACAAAGACACACTTGGCCAGTGAAGCCAAGAGGATCTGTGTAAATTAGCTCCCCGGAGACCTGACAAAGGCTCCTCTCCCTCCTCAAAGGCATCGGCCTCACGGGGAGCACTCCAGACGGAATTGAAAGGACTCTCAATCTGTCCACAGGGAAAGGCAGCAGCTGGACCAGCAGGATGAAGCAGAGAGTTCAGGCAGCCCCACACAGGAGGAAAAAGGGAAGAAGTAAATCCTCCTTCCCTTAGGGGCAGTTTTGGTGCACTGCAATCCCCTCCCAGGTTAAACCTCTCCTCTAAAAAAGCCCCTGGTCCAGAGGGCTGAGGCACCATGCAACAACTCTGACCCATTGCAGATCCAGCCCCACTCAGCACCAGCTTCCAAAATCTTCCTCCTCTCTTTTCCAGTACTAATATGCAAAACAAAGGCTGCCAGAGCTCCAGGAGTGTTTGGACAGTGCTCTCAGAGATGCACAGGGTGGGACTGCTGGGGTGTCTGTGTAGGGCCAGGAGCTGGACTGGATGATCCTTGTGAGTCCCTTCCAGCTCAGGACATTCTTAAATTCCAGGTAGGTTTGGTTTTTTTTTTTTTTTTTTGAGAAGTTAAATCTGTTCTGCCCAGGAGCCTCCCTGGAGAGGTAAAGTTGCCCCCCTTGCTCACTACTCTGGACCAAGAAAAATTCCTCTCCTGAAATTTTAAGCATCATCTTCACAGCAAGATGCCTGTGACTTCCACATCAGCCTTTCTGCTGCCTGTGGGAGGCACAGATCTTGGCTTGCTTTTAGCTCCTGAGTCACTTGGGAGCTGGGAACAGAAGGAGTAAGAATCCTTCAGTCATCAGCATTGCCAGCTAAAAACACCCAGAGAGCAGCAGCAGGTCTGAGAGGCACCGAGTGCAGGAAGCACGTGACAAAAACATCTCCAGCAGTACAAAATTTAATAACCTTGTCATTAATTCTGAACAAACAACAACACCGATTCCCACTCTTCCTTTGATTTGCAACAGGAGGAGGAAGAAATAAACTTGTTTAAACAGGAACAGCTGTTACATCAATGCCAGTTTAATGGAGTCTCCAGCATCCTGTTCTCGGGAGGGCCGTCGATGTTTGAGGAGGAGTTCTGCCTTTTCAAGAGGACTTCAGAACCTCAAACACCAACCTGCAGCTAGATTCTCTCCCTAATCAGAAGTCAATTATCCTGCTGAGTGATGACAGAACAATTCACAAAGTAAACTCTTCTCGTATCAGGGCCCTCTGTGATGGAGTTGTGCTGGGAACTTCCTTACAACAAAAGCAAGGAGGATTTCACTTGTGCTTCCCACAGTTATTCCCAAGGGCCTCCCTCTGAACTGCCAGGTGAACCTGCAGTGTAGAAAAAGCTTCACTGACACTGTGAGCTAATGCACTTCTATCCCCAGCAGAAGTTCCCAAGTTTTTGTCAAGTCTGAGGAGATCTAGAAAGCATTTACAGCCAGCATTTACACCCAGCATTTACACCCAGTACTTACACCCAGGATTTACACGCAGTCCTTACACCCAGCATTTACAGCCAGCACTTACACCCAGTACTTACACCCAGCATTTGCACCCAGCACTTACACCCAGTACTTACACCCAGCACTTACACCCAGTACTTACACCCAGCATCTTACACCAGCATTTGCACCCAGCATTTGCACCCAGCACTTACACCCAGTACTTACACCCAGCACTTACACCCAGTCCTTACACTCAGCATTTACACCCACTCCTTACACCCAGCATTTACACCCAGTCCTTACACCCAGCATTTACACCCAGTACTTACACACAGCATTTGCACCCAGCATTTACACCCAGTCCTTACACACAGCATTTGCACCCAGCATTTACACCCAGCTGTCTCTAGAGCTCACTCACAGAATGCAATTTGTGCTACTGCCATTGTTTCTCACTCCCCAGTCACTGCTACAGTAATGCAAACCTCCTGGAGAGTCCTTTTAATCATTTTTAACCACTTTGAAACAGTTTTATTATACTAAATAATTACTGCAACATTTTCATATCACAAAGCTGTTTTCAGGTTTTGTTCCTTGCAGGGTTCTCCTCCCAGCACTGTTCCCTTCCCAGGTGTCTGAGGTCAGATAAACTGAAATTAGTTCCACAGAGAGATCTCAGTATCTGCTGTTGGATAAATGAAGACACAAATTCATGGAAGGGTTTGGGTTGGAAAGGAGCTCAAAGCTCATCCTGTTCCACGGGGTGGCTGAGCTTTGTTATTTAACAATGAAAAGAAACAGCAAGACCAAGAGAAGAATCAGGGAATCTTTAAGGTTGGAAAATCACAAAAATCCAACCATCAACTCAGCACCACCACGCTCACCACTACACCAGGTCCTCAAGTGCCCCATCCACACATTTCTGAACACTTCCAGGGATGGTGATTCCACCACTGCCTTGGGCAGCCCATTCCAATGCTGGACAACCCTTTCCATGCAGAAATTCTTCCTAATATCCAAACTTAACCTCCCCTGGCACAACCTGAGGCTGTTTCCTCTTACCTGAGAGAAGGCCTGACCTCCACCTCCCCACAGCCTCCTGCCAGGGAGCAAGAAGAGGCCTGGAGAATGGCAGCCCTGCACTAACAAACCACGGAGGATCTCCCAGCAGCCTGGTGCCTTTCACCTCGCTTGAGCTCCTTCCCTGAAACCCTGTGTGTGATCCAGGAACTGGGAGCAGGAATGGAACAAACACACAAACAGTGGCTTATTCTCCCCAAATGTGAAGCAGCTCCTGGAGGGAAGGGAGCAGAACAGAAGGCAGGCTGCCATTCCAGGCTCAGCAAGCAGCAGCACTCCAGCACATACTGCTGGCTTTGTGATGTGCCACAAAGGCAGCCTGTTCAGCTCCCTGTCACACATTGTCCCACACAGCCCCTGCTCCCAGTTCCAGTGGCTGCATTACATGGCAGAGTCCCCTGGGTGATGGCACAAGGGGCTGGGCTCTCCCCAGTGTGGCTGCAGCACCACAGGATCCCGGGGAGGTCTCCAAAGCTCCCCTTGCCCCAAGCTAACCCAGGAGGTTTTCCCTCCATGGAGTCTCTCAGCACAAGAGATTTACCTGGGCAGAGCAAAATTCCACCACACAAGTCAGCATTTTACAGGCCCTCTCCACACTGGCTGCATTATTCAGGCAATGTACTAAAAAAAGGTGAAATAGAAATAAATAGATGCAGTGTTGCAGTGCTGTCCAGGAAGAGCTGACCTCTCATGCAGGGAGATCAATGTCTGCTGCATTTACACCCTCTAAGGCCAAAAATAATGCTGGAACCACCAGGAGAAACAGCCAATTAAGCTGTTTTTCTCCCAAGCAGATTAAAAATTACTCTCAATTTACCACCTTACCAAACTACAGCTGAAATTATTACAGTAGGCTGGCTGTGGGCTGACAGGCTGGCTGTGTGCAGCTTCACATACAGGAGAGGAAAAGAAAGGGCCATTAATATAAATGTATGAATTTATATCTAGATATAGATATAGATAGATATGGATGGATAGAGATAGATATATATAGAGATATAGATATATATTAGATATAGATATAGACATAGATATAGGTATAGATTAGATACATAGATATAGATATAGATATAGATATAGATATAGATATAAATTAGATATAGATATACATATAGAGATACATATACATATACATATAGATACAGGTATAGATATAGATACAGGTATAGATAGATATAGATATAGATATAAATTAGATATAGATATATGTATAGATATTGATACAGGTGTAGATAGATATAGATAGATGATATAGATATAGATATAGATATAAATTAGATATAGATACAGGTATAGATATAGATATATATAGATAGATATAGATAGACAGATAGATAGATAGATAGATAGATAGATAGATAGATAGATAGATAGATAGATATAGATGATATAGATATAGATGATACAGATAAATATGAAGGGAAGGAATACTAAAAAACCTCCATCTTTCACCAACAAGCAGGGGCTGGGACACCCTGAGGAGTGATAGAAAATCACCCTACAGTTTCTGGATGTGTTTCTCTCCCTCTGTCCTCCTCGTGATGTCCCCTGTCCAGGAGGACTCCCCAGCTGCTTGAGGCACAGGTGACACATCTTGGCAGGCCAGGTGAGGCTTTGGGGAGGTTTTGGTGTTTTTTTGACAGATCTGTGCAATGAACTGATTGTGCTGCAGAAATCAGCTGCTTTGGGAGAGAACTGCTGCAGGGATTCAGTGCTTTGGGTTCCCTGTGCAGAACAGAACCACAGTGGAGCACAGACAGAGCTGGGAGCTTTTTGGGGCTAAAGGCAGGAAGGAAGGCAGCAGAGAGGAAAGAAGAAAAGCACAGTGGTGGAAATAGCAGTGGAGGCGTGGAAGATAAAGCTGAACACTGGGGAAAAGCTGCTCTGGATGGGCCAGGAGCTGTGATTCAGCACTGAGGAAAACATCCAGGAGCTCCCAGTGAACAGAGGCCTGGGTTTCCCAGGCTGCCCACAGGGCAGGGCTTCAATCCCCCCCGGGGGAGCCCTGACTCACCTCAGGGCAGCACAAGAGCCACAGATCTGGGCCAGGGCAGAGAGAGAAACCCACAGACCTGTCAGCCCTGACTCACCCCACAGACCTGTCAGCCCTGACTCACCTCAGGGCAGCACAAGGGCCACAGATCTGAGCCAGGGCAGAGGGGGAAACCCACAGACCTGTCAGCCCCTGGGACTGCACCCCGGTGTTACCACTTCCATCACATCACATTCCAGTTCTGCTTTCTGGCAGCCACTAACACCATAAATATCATTGATGCAGAGCAGAGGAGATGGAGAGCCAGGCCCTGCCCTTGCAGAACCAGCACCTGTTTGATGACTGATTTATATTTATCTAAATAAGACCAATTCTCCATTTGGATATAATTTCTTAACCAATGCAGAGGGGGAGAGGGTTTAACACCCAGAATGATTCTTGTCATCATTTAGAAGATGCAGGAGACACTGGCAGCCATTTAGTTTCACAAAATTGCTGCAGGATACAAAGATGCATCCCATATCCTCTGACAGCTTTAGCAAAAAGCCACACAACCCTGCCAGGGCTCCTTGTTAACAATGTATTGCTCTAGTGACTCAGTGCACTGGAATGCTATCAGGTTTATTCATGGCTTTTCTGATAGAGTTTTTAGATTAGACACACACAAATCTCTGCTTTATAGAAAAAAAAAAAAAAACAAACTATTATTACATGGAGCATCAAAATTCCTGGTTTCTTTTCTATGGCTAAATATACAGAGAACTGCAGCAAAAGGAAGGAAGGACCTCGAAAACCCAAAGGTTTTTTCAATTTTCTAATAAGAGCACTCAAGAGGGGAAAAGATGACCACAAATTGTAAATAGTGACTATAATAAAGATGGTCAAAAGCATGAAGCATCTCTGTAAGGACCACTGAATCAATTAGGACATTTTTGTCTGGAAAAGAGGCCTCTGACAGGGGACACAGCAGGGATTAACAGAATTTTAATGCAAATGACAATTCCCCAAACATGAGCTGGCAGTAGGTGCAGTTACCAAAAGGAAGGGGTCCAGCACACAAAGTTAAAATCTGAAATGCCTGGACAGAGGCTGAAAAAGCACAAGAGCTGAATAAACTGATGGGACATGAAGGACATTCCTGCTGCCATGGCTGGAAACAGGAAAGACCCAGCCTCCCCCAGCTCAGGTGTTTGTTTGCCACATCCTGAGTTTTTCAAAAGTCTCCAGCATCTCCTGAGGGGAACAGCAGCTGTGAGCAGGAATTCCACCCCTCATTTCCCAGGAGGTACAGGCAGCACAAACCCTCCCTGCCATGGCCAAGACTCTCCCCCAGCCCTTTCCACTGTGAGCAAAGCCCCGTGTGAGCCATCAGACCCACACCATGTTCACGTGGATGGTGCCACATCCTCACAGCCAGGGACCTGCTACAAAACTCCTGCACAACTTGGCTTTGCTGCCAAGCCAGGAAGTCTCAGGAGGTGTTTGAAGATGAGTTGTCCTGAAAGTATTTTTAGATTCCAGGCCCAACCCAGGTATTTAGATTTTGAGTGTCGTGGAGAGAGTTTTGCATGAGGATGACTTGTTAAGGAGTCCCTTGAAACAGGTTATTTTGCCATTCTGCTCCATGGCAATCATAGACTGTTTCCAGCATCTCCCTGCCAAGAACAGCCCTTCCCTCAGCCATCTCCTACTGACCTAAATCCATACTCCTTGCTTTAATCAGTCTTCCACCCTAAAAAGGACTCCAAAGCTGAAATCCTTGTCTCTACATTCATCCCTCGAGGCACCAGCCCCACTAACCCAAAGGGCTCCTGAAGGTCAGTGCAGAACCTGCAGCACACCACAGCAGTGCAATAAATAATGCACAGGCCACATGATGTCCTGGGGTGTGGGAAGCCAGAACATCCCTCTGGCTGTCCTGGACTGCCAGAACCCCTGCCAGGGGGCTCAGAGACCCTGGCACAGAGCCCAAAACACCTGTGGTTTTCATTATGACCCATGGAGCAAATTACCAACCTTATATGGAGATCAGCAAGCCACAACAGTTTAGGTAGAATAATAGTGAAGTTATCACTGGGTGGAAAAGTAGATTTTTGGGGTTTTTGGTATGGGGGGATCTGGGCATGTCCAGCCTTTCTCCTTCTTCTTCTTGGCCTCCATCTTCTGCTGTGATTTTGGCACTTTTGGATTGGTTTAGAGTAGAAGCTCCCTGTCTAACATAGGTGATGGGTATTGGGAAGTTATTGTAAACATTGCATATGTAGTTTTTAGTATAAAGACATAAACACTGCCCCAGGGGCAGGCAGAGTGCCTTGGGCTGTCCTGCTGGATGGACCTTGGCTGGACAGGAGAAAGAATATTATAGATAAGATACAATAAACAACCTTGAGACTGAGAATTAAAAGCTCTGAGTCCTTCTTCAAGCACCAGGCTGGGAAAAGAGACTTTGGAACTCTTCTTGGGGTCACTCTGACAAGTGAGACATCCCAACACTGGGGAAAGCTGTGCAGCCCTGGCCTTGTGCAGACTGCACAGCTGCCAGACTGAGACTTCCTCCTCCTTCAGACATGCAACAGAGAAGGAGAATTCAATGGTATTGACCGACTGCAGCTCCTCCAGTCAGCAGCTGTGGCTCAGAGCACAGCCTGGGATCAGAGCTGTCCATGGGGACCCTGGCACGGCGGCACCGTTGGTCGATCCCAGCCAGGTTTGTGTTTGTGTCCTTCACATGCCCCCAGTGCTGCTCCCAGGTTTGTTACTCACTGTGGGATGTTTCACAGGAGCTGTGCTCCAGCTGAGGGGAGTCCCTGCTGTGTTTGGCAGGGCACAAGGATTTCCTGGATCCAGAAGTACAAGAAATGCTGTAATGCACAGGAATAGACACCTGAGCCCAGGACACCCTGCATGTACTGCTTGGATGTGGGAGAAATGAGGAAGCCACAAATAAGTTTGCCTTTCTTTCCCTTCTTTCCCAGAAGCACAGGAATTCTCTGCCCTCCTCCCTGGATACATCCACACCAAGCTGATGACACAACCCAGTCTCTAAATGCATTATTTCATCCCTGACTTCTGTTAACAAACACTTTCAGTTTCGAGATTCATCATCCCACGTTATCTCAGGGAATCACCTGCTAGGACTGTCACAATAAACTCAATTACTGCAGCTCCCACACTCACCTGGATTTTACAGCCTGTGCTAGAGCATCCTCCTGCCTTTCAGAGGCAATTCCCTATTTCAGTCTGGCCTCACCACGGCACCACATGGGCCAAGACATTCCAATTACTCAGAATTTACTAGCTTGAGTATTTACTCCCTCACAGTTGCGAGTTCTAAGATGTTTGCAGACACCTCATAAAGCACAGGCTCGTTATTACAGCCCATTAACACGCATGCAAGACATTTTAATGTGTAAAAATTCCCCATGAAATAAAGATTTTCTCCTCCACTTCCAGGGCAAAACTGCCACCCTTACCATGAACTGGACAATACTTTCCAGTGGTTTATTCCTGCTGTTTTCCACCCACCAGCCAAGCCAAGCCTCATTTGGCTGATTTCACAGCACTCATTTATGAGCAACCCCTGCATGTGCCGTGGCAGGAACCTCATCCACCCTCCTCACTCAGCTCCAACACCTCCAACAAGGCTGGAACAGCTCTGGGGAGCATTTCCACTCCTGATCCACACAGGAAGCCTCAGGTGACACCTTGAGTGCTGGTTCCCCACAGCCCTGAGCAGAACTGCAGCAGTTCTCTGCTCCGCCACTACTGGAAATGGGATGAGGACACAATTTACCACTTCAGATAAAACTGGAGCACAGCTTCTCCCAAAACAAGAGTTAAGCCAAGGAAGTTTGTACTTTTAGGAAAACATTGTCCAAGCATGCAGACTTAATGCTGTGCCCCAATGGAGGCAATTTGAGGCTGCCATCAGGCACCACAGAAAGTTTTATTCCTGAAATATGAAGGTACTCACTGTACACGGTGAGCAGCTGGCAAACTGGAACCTGTCCCTCTTCTGCAGCCAGCTCTCTACTCATCTGTCTGGAGCCTGTTAGAGAGCAAAAAAGAGCTGTAAATATGGATAAAGTGACCAAAAAATGTTTAACAAGTTTTTTGCATCAAGAAGTGTCAGGATCTTTAGCTCTTCAGAGTGACCCCAAGAAGAGTTTGAAAGTCTCTTTTCACAGCCCGGGGGTTGAAGAAGGAGTCAGAGCTCTTCAGTTCTCGTTCTCAAGGTTGTTTATTGTTCCTTATCTATAAAATTCTTTCTCCTGTCCAGCTGAGGTCCATTCAGCAGGACAGTTCCAGGCACTCTGCCCGCCCCCAGGGCGGTGTTATCTTTTATACTAAAAACTACATGTACAATGTTTACAATCACTTCCCAATACTTATCACCTATGTTAGACAGTGAGCTTCTACTCCAAACCAATCCAAAAGTGCCACCATCACAGCAGAAGATGGAGGCTAAGAACAAGAAGGAGAAAGGCTGGACATGCCCAGATCCCTCCATCTTGCCCCCTGAATTCCCATTCTAAAAACCCCAAAATCTACTTTTTCACCTTGTAATAAATTCACTCTCATTGTACTTAAACTGTCGTGGCTTGCTGATCATATAATGTTGGTAATTTGCTCCACGGGTCATAATCAAAACCAGAGGGA
The DNA here is from genome assembly GCA_024362935.1 of Setophaga petechia. Classification (NCBI taxonomy): domain Eukaryota; kingdom Metazoa; phylum Chordata; class Aves; order Passeriformes; family Parulidae; genus Setophaga; species Setophaga petechia. The sequence continues at coordinate 201,878 of JANCRA010000085.1, read as the reverse complement.
TTTTGGGTCCTGGGTCCTGACAAAGAAGCAGGCCAGGTAATCAATGCAAAACTGACACCCTCACCTCCCCAGCCCTGAGGCCAGGAACTCCAGGCACCTGCAAAGCTCTCAGCAAGGTCTCCTGAGCAAATGCTGCGATGCTTGAAAACAACGGCAGCACCGGCTGCCTGTGGAGGCTGCTGAGGTCAGACCTGAGGCAGCCCAGGAGAAAAGCAAAGCATTTCTACAGGAGAGCAGCAGCAAGAGCTTGGCAAAGCCCGTGTGACTCCAGAGGCAGTGAATCACAGCTCCTTGTGACACGTCCTGATCCCCAAAGCACCATTACACACGCAGGGGAACAAATGTTTATGCAGCCACGGTGCTGAAGGGCTGCATGGGCTCTGATCTGGAGTGCACCAAAGAAGTTCCCTTTAATATATTTGTTGTTTCAACACACTTTATCCCCTTAATGAGGCGCCACTGAAGTTCTGCTTAAACCCATTTTGATTAAGGAAAAGATTATCCACGGAATTGCCAGCCCTATGTGTTGGTATACATCACACACAGACCAACTGTGCTTCAGGGAGACATTAAATCCCCGTTCAATTAATAGAGACACCTCTTCAAACGAGCATTAAATAATTCCCCACAATGTAGCACAACAACTGGCTACTCCAGTAAATTGGAATAGAAATAACTTCCCATCTCTCCACCAACAAAATCCCAATCAAAGCTTGCCCTTAAAACGAGAGGTCAGTACAGAGGGATGGGAGGCAGGAGTGTTACTACCTCAGTGCTATTGTGTGCTTTTATTAAAAGCTCTTCATCAAAAAATTAAATGAAATGGATGCCTTTCATGTTTATCAATAACAGAGCTAATGGTTTTTATGTAAATGCCATTACTTCCAGCCAGATCTGCAAGAGACTGGAGCCACACAGCCCCATCTCCCCTCGCCAGAGACTCCCTTCAGGCAGCCAATCTAAATGCAAATTACAATCAAATGCAAAACCAAGAGTTTTCTGGATGATACTGAACACATAAACCTAGGGACAAAGCAGAGATATTTAAGAGCAACCCTCCTCTTCTGGAAACACCTCCTGATCTCACATTGCTTTCCTATCATGAACGTCCATATAAATTGAAGTATAATTTGGTTCTCATTTATAGTCATATTATTTACCAGCTTCTTCCCTTCTATTGCCTTCAGTGTTAAAAAAAAAAATAGGAGGGGAATGTTCTGTAGACAGAATCACCTCTCAGAGATGTTTCCCCCACAACAGGAGCATTCCATCAGCAAGGATATTAAATCAGAGCCATAATAAAGCCCCAGTTGGATTTGCCAAGAACAAACTGCACTTCCACATTTTCAGGAGGAAATTTCTTCTTGGCATGGAGCTGTTTTGCAAATCAAGGAAGAAGGTGTTACTACAGGATGGTTATTAAGAGGCAGAGACACAAAACTGCTGTCAGCACGAGGAGCACCATGTTCCTGTAGCATGAAAGCTTTCTGAAGAACTCTTAAATCTGACCCCTACCTGGAGCACAGACCCAGCCAGGATTTTGTCAGCACTGATTAAAACAAGGCTCTAATGGCCAACCTGAAAAGAACTAACCTTAGCAACCGTGCTGCTAGGCAAGGGGAATGCACAGAGATTAAAACCAAGGGCAAAAAGCTGCCAAGGCAGCGGTGGCAGAGTCTGCACGAGAGTCTCAGCAGGGACTGGCTCTGACCACCACAGGCAGCTCCACCCCAAACTTCCATCCCGGGAGGAGCAGGGTCCTTGGAGGGATGCTGCTAATTAACAACGGGCCGAGCACACCTCGTTACACTGAGGAGTGAGCCCTTTGTGTGTGTGCAGAGCCTCGCTAATTAACACTAATAACTGTGAGAACACTGCTGCCAACAGCTGGATTTGGGGAATCAGCCAGCAAGAAACCCTGCAAAGTGGGGAGGCAGAGGGACAGCACAGCCCAGTTGGTTTCTTTGGGTATCTATAATTAAATAATTTATCACTGTGCTCCTGTGACTGCGAGTGAATGTGCAGCCTGGCAGTTATGCAAAGCCTTCCTAAATCTGAAAGTTTGACTGCCTGTAAGAAGACATTTTTTAAATTAAAAACCACAGCCCTGACTACCTTCTCTCAGAAACTTTTCTCGTGGGCCAGCATTTCAGAAAACTCATCAACATCTTCTCCATGTTCTGTCTTACAGATCTATTGTTCTATACACAAAACTTCTTGTTGGAAGCCAGGACATCCCTCTGGCTGTCCTGGACTGCCAGGGGTCTCAGAGACCCTGGCACAGAGCCCAAAACACCTCTGGTTTTGATTATGACTCATGGAGTAAGTTACCAACCTTATATGAGGATCTGCAAGCCACGACAGTTTAAGCAGAATAATACTGAATTTATCACGGGGTGAAAAATAGATTTTTGGGGTTTTCAGAATGGGAATTCAGGAGGCAAGATGGAGGGATCTGGGTGTGTCCAGCCTTTCTCTTCTTCTTCTTCTTGGCCTCCATCTTCTGCTGTGATGCTGGCACTTTTGGACTGGTTTAGAGTAGAAGCTCACTGTCTAACACAGGTGATAGGTATTGGGAAGTAATTGTAAACATTGTAGTTTTTAGTATAAAAAGATAACACCGCCCTGGGGGCAGGCAGAGTGCCTGGATCTGTCTTGCTGAGTAGACCTCAGCTGGACAGGAGAAAGAATTTTATAGATAAGGGACAATAAACAACCTTGAGAACGAGAATAGAAGAGTTCTGACTCCCTCTTTGATCTCCAGGCTGGGAAAAGAGACTTTCTAACACATCTCAGGGTCACTGTGACCAGCAGAAGCCCCAAAACCTCTGGCTTTCAGTCCTGGATCACAGCTTGGAGCTGCTAAGGTTCCCTTCCTCCATAACCCTGGTAAAGCAAGTTTTGGGTCCTCTCTAGCAAAAGGAGCCTGGGACCCCAACCTGGGCCTTGTCACCACACCAACCATGCAGGACAAACCCACGAGCAATGAGAAGAGGATGAGGCTGTTCCAAAACCAGCAAATCTCCTTTTATTTCCCCCTCTGGACCAGCTGTGTGAGGCTGGGCACTGTCACTGCCAGAACCACGAGGGTTTCACAGCCAGCCACAGCCACGTGTGAGCAGAGTCTGATTGCACAGCCCTGCTCTGACTTCAGCTGTCAAACCACAGGAGCTCAGTGGGCAGCTGAGCTGGGCTGCTCCTGCAGCAAAGCCATCGACTCCCAAAGCCCCCAAAATCAGAGACAGCCACACACCACCCAAATGCTGCTGCTCATAGCCCTGACCACTGGCTTAACCGGGGAATGAAGATTTTCTGGTGGTAAAAAACTTCCAACCATCACTTGAATTCTGTAATTTTGCAAAGGCAAGGAGCAAAACTGGAAATATTTCCCTTCCTGATAGCTCCTCCTTTGCTGTACAATTCACAACTACACTAAACTTACTCAGCATTATAATTTTTATTTCTCTGCTATTCCTGCAGCAAAGCCATTGCCTCCCAAAGCCCCCAAAATCAGAGACAGCCACACACCACCCAAATGCTGCTGCTCACGGCCCTGACCACTGGTTTAACCAGCAAATGAAGATTTTTTGGTGGCAAAAAACTTCCAACCATCACTTGAATTTTGTTATTTTGCAAAGGCAAGAAGCAAAACTGGAAATATTTCTCTTCCTGAGAGCTCCTGTTCTTTGCTGTACAATTCACAACTACACTAAAGTTCCTCAGCATTCTAATTTTTATTTCTCCTTTCTGTCATCACACAGCCTCACTTGCTGAAGCCCAGGGTTTTCTCTCTGCAAAGGTTCAGGTTTATGCACAGCAAAATGGTCTCTTAAACGGTCTTTTCTTATTTCCTTTTGTCAGAGGTTTCATGCTATGATGAATGTGTAGAAAGGCAAAGCAGAAGTCCATAGAAAAAGAAGCCAGTGTGAGAGGTGGTTTTGTCCTATAAAAAAGAGAGCCTGGATTGACTTATGCCTCATTAAAGAGCTCCAGTCTGCATTTTTATTAGATGGATTTAGACACCAATGGATTTTAAAAAATAATAAATTAAAAGCAGCTTTATTCTTAACATATGGGCCTGGATCAGTCATGTGGACAGAAACGAAAGTGGGCACAGCAGATCTCCAAGCACAGGCATGGAAATCATTTTAATGGTGCACATGACCTACCAAATTTTAAGCAACACCAAACCACACAATGGTGTGACAGAATTCAGCTACTGCAGGGCTGGGCCTTGTCCCCACACATCCCTGTGCACATCACAGCTGCTGCAGGAGATGGGAAAAGGAGCAGAGTAATTTCTGCTAATGAACACTGAGGTGGGGAAACTGAGGCATGGAAGAGGCATTTTCTGCTATAATTCATTTCCAATCACAAATAAAAGCCAGACAATATTCCAGCCATCAGATTTCTTCACTACCAAGTGTCTCTGGCAACCCTGCTGTAGCCCAGTGTCATCCCTGGTCTCTCTCCTGACACACACACAGCTCCAACAGAAAACTTATTTCCAAATGAAGAGCAGTGTAGCCAATTCTGGTCTGCACAAAGCACTAATTACTAATGTAAATTATCTCTCCCCAGCTTGATGGCCATGATAAACGATGGCCAATCGTGTGGGCAGAGACTGGCACTGAACAAAACAACGAGGCACACCCAGAGCAAGCATGTCTTGCAACCACTAAACACACATTTGTGTGCTCTACGTGGGCAGCAACTGCTGTCCAGAATATTTTAACAGCAGAAACTGCACTGGGGAAAGAAAAAACACCACCACAACATAAAAAATCCTGAGTACATTCCTCTTAGTCGGAGCCAAAACTTAAGAAACAAGTAACATAATTACTTCCACACCAGAAGGAAAATAAACCCAAGAACACACAGAGGGAAGGAAACAAACCTCCGAAGCAGATCTGCAAAATAGTTCAGGGCTTCTGTGCTGGGTAATCATTTCCCAGCACAAATCAGGAGAGTAAAAGGTACAGGGAAGCCAATTTTGGGGTGATGAACCCACAGCACCCCACTCCTCTGCCCCCTTCCCCACAGAGCCAGCACAGTGGGTGCCCCAAATCCTGCACATCCTTCAGCGTGTGACCATCTCATTTTACCTGAAATGACCTTTTCTGGCGTGGCCAAACACAGAGAAACATTTTCTTGCCTTTTTTTTGCATCAAGCACAAAGAGCATCAACCCCCCCAGTGACTGCAGGTCCCACCTGTCCCGAGGTGCTCGTCCCGCAGAAATCCAACATCCCAGGAGGATCCATCCCGTGCCCAGCTGGAACAGCACCGAACCCAAAATCCTGGAGGGCTGGAAGCAAACAGGAGCAGGAGCAGAGCCTCTGTGCTCCATCCAGACCGTGGAAGCACGGCTGGGACACTCTTCACCACTCACTCTTCATGGAGAAGTAAAAGCACTTTAAGGACAGCTTTTTTTTTCCCCTCCCTTCACTTTGTTTTAAATGGCTGAAGAATTTCCTCTGTGAATGCTCCCAATTGTGGCTCACGCTGAGTTATTTTTAAAAGCACAGAACCAGATTTTCAAGGCTCTGAATGAGGAAATGCAAAGCTTTTATTAAGCAATAATAGCCCAGACAATGGTCACAATTTCCCAAGGGTCTGAACACGGCAGCTGACAATGAGCTTTATTCCTCCACAAAAACCCCTTCACAGGCTCGGAGGGTTTGCTTTGTACGATCCAGGCTCAAGTTAGGGAGTTAAAACAGAAAGCTCTGTGGTCGTTTTCAGTGTGATTTCCTCCAGCAATGCACATCTGAGCAGAGATACAAAAATCACTGGGAAAGGGAGCCATGCCCTGTCTCATTCCCTCCTTTGCTACCAGGACATCATCCCATCCAGCTGGACCTTTCCTTGGGTGAAAAATGAGTATTTTATGATTGCCTTTTTACAAATATTCAAATGAATATTAGATGTGTTGTGTTAGAAAGTAATAATGGATTCATTCTCTTAAGTAGTGTGGTAAATAGAGTTTTAGGTTATAAAAAATGCTAAAATAGAAACGATGCTATGCAAGATACTTTTTTAAAGAAAGGACAGCAGCCACAGGACACCTGAATCTTTCAGAGAAAAAGAATTTATCGCCCTCTTATCAAAAATAATGAACTTCTTCCCACCTCGAAGGCACTGTCAGGACTCAGAAGAAGAAGCTGAGGATGAGCAGACAGAATCCTGTGTTTGAATGGAATTTATGCATCATGGGTGAGGTGTATGAATATGCAACAGGCTGTTGTTTTTAAGGGTGAATCCTTTGTTAATGTGTGTCCTTTTTTTGGGCTTATTTTGTCCACAAAAATGTACCCGGACATCCATAACTCTTTGTCTTTATTGTCTCATATTGTCCTAATTCAAATTGTCCAAATCGTTATTACTCTAATTATATATTACTCTTATTATATATAATTATATATTACTATTTTAATAACCATTTTATTACTATGAAACTTTTAAAATTTTAGAAACAAGTGATTGATGTTTTTCACACTCGGCAGATGGATCCCAGCTGACAAACTGGCCAATATTCCCAGGGTCAGGAGAGTGAAACAAAACATTTCAGCTTTCTTCATTGATATCTGAGCCACTCCAAAATGCCTCTCACTAAAATATCACAGATATTCTTCAAACCTCATACCTGCCACCACGGGGTATAATCACACCCAGTGGCCACATCAGCTCTTCTTTCTTCCAAGCAGGAGGAAGCTGCAGACACGAGGAGTTTGTACAAAGCCACCCAGCAGCCAAGGGTTGGCCGTTTTCACTCAGCTGTGCTGGCCACAGCAATTCCCAGCACACCTGGACTGGCCCTGTCTGCAGCCAGCGTGAGCAGCAGGCACTGCTGGAGCACAGAAAATCACATGGGCTCAAGATGTCTGCTCAGGAAAAGATGAACTGTGCTACAGAAAGGGGTGCTTTTCTCTGCTGGTTATAAAGCAGACCTCGAGAAAGGAGGGGGAAAAATGAAATAACTTGATCACCAAGAAAAAATTGCCCACCTAAATGTCTCCTTTCTGCTGTCCTCACCTTCAGCAAGCTAGCACCATAAATTCAGGAGCTCTTGCAACCAAAACAAGTGTATTTCTATCCTCCCAACATCCCTCCTCTTCCCTGTCCCACTGAAATCAGAGTCTGGCTGCACAGCAAACTGAGATTACAACTAAACCCCACAAACAAGAACCGAGCTTAGATTCAGCCTGAGCTCTTCCCAACCTGCTCTGCCCCACAGCCAGGAGAGACCACAGCAGCTCTTTGTTCCAGCTTCCCACAGCCCCCAGGGCTGTGAAAACACTTCCTCATCTTCTGCAGATCTGTCAGTCAGGCCATAACCAAGAGAGCTGGTGGGGCCAAAAGGAGAAAAAACTTCAAACCCCTTCAGAAACACCTGCAGTGCTCCTGCTGCTGGTGCAGCTGCACACCTCTGCTGTCAGAGGTGAGACCTCTGTGCCTGCTGCATCAGAGACCCTGCCCAGAATGTAGGGACATTAGAAAATGCTTTCAGGTTTGTCCACAACTTCCTGGAGGAAAGGAAAAGGTGTTTTGAGGATTAATTAATGAGAAATATGCTTTGTCCCCCTTGCTGTTTTATCAGCCATAAGGCAACAGCCTCCACCATCCTTTGTCTTTTTTACTGTGAACTTCAAGGCCCTTTGAACTAAAGTAATCCCTGAACTTGGCATGAAATGCTACTGAAAAATAATTAATTGTCTGCTTGTGTCTAAAACAGCTGTCCATGTGTGTCCAGACCAGTGTGCAGAATTCAGGATTTGTTCAGAAAATGGATGGGCTCAAAGACTGAGGATGCCAAAAGCACCCAGATATTGCCATTCAGAGAATTCACAGCAGCACTTTTTGTGCAGCAACATCTGTAAATCAAAGCATATTATTTTCCACCCTCACAATCAAGAGATTTGCTAGATTATCTAGAGCTCTGCCTGATCATGACAGACGAAGCTGTTGAAGCTCACTGCAGCTGCCTGAAAGGCACACTCGGGCAAAGAGCCTGAGCCACGAACTCAGCCCCTTCAGGGCTCACTTCCAATCAGGAAAACTCTCGGTGTGATGAGGAAAGGGCCCCTCAGGGCAGAGGAGTGGCCGCAGGTGACAAATGTGGGGGCCAGCAGAGGGAGGAGCAGCCAGGCTGCAGTCAGTGAGAAACCAGAGCAGAGACAGCAGAACTTTAAAAGGCAGCTCTGCCAGCGAGCACAGCCTCAATTAACGAGCTGCATTTGCAAGGCCAGACTCCAAAATGCTCCTCAGTATCCAATCATCTAAGCCGTGCTTAAAGACACACCATTATAGCACAGAATTGGGGATCAGCTGGCTGAACTAATCCCAGGCAGATGCTGAAAGTACCAGCAAATGGGTCAGTCATGTATCCCACAGCATGCAGGCTCCGTGTGGGAACACTCACACACCACCACTCCTGCACCTGTGGAAAGGGTTGGAGAGGTTCCTCCCAGCCCCAAATCCATTTATTAAATATTTCTTTCTGTGGTTAAGGGGAAGGGAAGTCACAGCTCACCTCATTGCCAGGAAGCCTTTTCATTGTTACCTTTCCAGGTGATGTTGGGCAACAGTCATTCACTCCTACACAGGTAGGAGCAAAAATGCCTTTGGGCATTACTGACAATTCCAGATTACTACAACCAGATCAGAAATCAGATGTGGAGATTTTATTATAAAACCCTGCAAATCACTTAAATCAAGCCAAAAGGGACAAGGTTAAAAACTAAGATTCCTTTCTTGCTCTGCCCTCCACATCTGCCTGTGGAGTACACATGACAAAATTAAATACAGCTGTTCACTTTCAGATGCAGCACAAGTCATTTATTAACCTTCACAAGGTCCAAACACCTCCAAAAGCATGGCCTGAGTTATCCCAGGTACTTTTAAAGACACTGCTCTCAAAAGAGAGTGGTGACAGATCCCATCTTTGGAAAGATTCAGGACTGTGTCTTACTGAGCCTCTGCTGCTATCAGTGACCTTTACAGTAACACAATAAATATTTTAGCATATAATGAATTTGCTGCATTACATTTGCTCTTTGGGCTATTGAAGATCAGCCAGGAGCCAATCGATTGCAGGCACAAAGATCAGACAAAACTGAAAATTACAATGGAGATCTTACTACCTGCAGCAAAGAGTTAAGGGGTGAGGAGAAAAAAGGTGTTGAAAAAAACCCCAAACCAACTCATGAGCTCCCCTTTTACATAAACTTCCATCAGATTCACTGTATCAGCCCCGAGATCCCTGCAGTCACTCAAGCAGGACTGGCCCCAAAGCTGCATCTTTATTGTTTTGAATTCCAAGATTCATTTATGCCAGCAGCAAACCTTTCAAAAATAACCTCCAAACCCACAAGCTTCCCAGGAGTTTGAAGGACAGGCTCTGAAACACGAGGGAAGCTGTGTGGTTTAGCTCCAGCTCTGCCATCAGCTCTTTTGGATCACTTGGATCCCTTCAGACACCTCCTTGCATCTCCATTTCTTGGGCTGCTTGCAGGTGTCAGGGCTTTGTCATTTTGCAGCAGCACCTCAGGAACACGTGGAGCTGTTCACCTGCACAAAGCCAGCAGGTACCAGCCCTGAGCCTGTTGATCTGTGCCAAAACCTCAACCAGCCAGACTGTCTCTTTTTTTTTTTTTTTTAATCTCATTTTCAGTAGATTTAGAAAAATTATCCCAGGGCCATGGCAAGGGACCAGAATGTGGAAGATGATTTCATGACATCTGTAATAGCACACAGTTAACAACACCACCTCAATTTTTGTCTTATGACCTCACTCATTGGGAAGAGTTTTTATCACCCTCAGTATCTTCACAAACACTCTCCCTCCCTGTCTCCACCAAGTCTTTCCTCACTGCCATATAAGCCCAAGGCTTCTCTCTCCTCCCCTAGAGCTGCAGTCAAGGTAAGATCTTCATTTCCTCTGCCATCTGCAATGAAACTGGCTCCACACCTGTGCCAAACAAGCTGGAATTACACCATTAATTTCAGCTTAGTCAGCTCACCCTACAGACTAAGTCAATATTTGACAGATATTTAGCAAAGACTACAATTGATTGAAATTCAGCACATCGTGCCCACCAGAACAGATACAACAGAGATGAGAGTCTGCTTAGGAGAAAAACACCAGATAATCAGACTTCTTTTGGATGGAGACCTCCTGTTATTAAAAAAAAAAGGGGGTTAGGGATAGAAAGACCAGTCCCAAAGCAAGCCTGCTTCCCCAGAAACAGCCAGCATTCCCGGGAGTGAGAACATCTCAGCTTTCAGAGAGGCAGGGTTGCTAAGGCCAGCAAACAAAAGGCTCCTTGTGTGCAGCCCTCAGCTCCTGCACACATCCCCACCGGGGCTGCTGCTGCAGCCCATCCCAGGGCTCCCTGGCCAGGCCGTGCCCCTCTCAGCAGCCCTGCAGAGCAATTGGTGTTTCCTGGTGTCTTCCCAGCTGCTCCACAGCTGGCAGGGAGCAGGGGAATTCTGAGGAAAAGGATTTATGTGACAACAATGCCAAAGAGGAAGGAGTCAAACCAGCAAGAAGAGTGTGGGGAATAAAATTATAATAAACAGATCAAGCACAACTCCACCATAAACTGCAAGTGGTTCACTACTCTTAGTTTTCAACCACAGAAAAAAATAAACCATCAGCTGCAGGAGAGCCCCTCAGCTTGCCACCCCTGACAGAATTTTGGTGAGATTCTGAAATCCAGCTGTTTGAAAGCAGCACATCCCAGCAGATCTCGGAGCTGTGAGTCAGATGCTCTCACAGATGGGATCTCTCCCCCAGTGCAGCGTCAGCACAAGGAGCCCTCAGAGCTTTCAGCTCTGCTCAGAGCAAGAAAACCTGCTGAAGCCACCCCACATGCCAGGCTGGGTAATGACAACCCCAAAACAGGCTCACCCCACACTGGGACAGCTTTTAAAATGAATTTGCTCCAAGTTTGAAGTTGGCACTTTTTGCTTTTCGATAGAAAAAGCCAGAGAAGATGGAAGCAATTCCTTCAAGTGTCACTGCAATTTCTGGTGTCACATCTTCCCTCCTCACCAGCACAGGCAGACACTGAAATCTGGATGTCTCTAACCCTGCTGGCTCATCCTGCTGGCTGGCAAAGCCCTGTGCTTACACCACGAGCCCTGGGAAATGGTGCCAAAACTGAGGATTAAAGCAATAGGTCAGTGAAGAATTCCAATAAACAGAGCATCCCAGGGAGGAGGAGGAGGAGGGGGAGTGTGATCCAAACCTCCCTCTTCCCCACCCAAGGTCCCCTCCTGCCAGCAGACACCAAGCACTACACAGACCAGAGCTGCCACCAGCAGAGAAAGCTGCTCGTGTAATTTTTTTTTTTTTTTTTTTAATGTGTGAAAACTAAGTGTTCCTTGTTTTGTACAAAACTGGCTGGGAGAGGAGAGTCCAAACAGCAAATAAACAATCCACAGGCAGCTCAAAGCAGCTGCAGAACAAGGAGCTCCCACCCAGCAGTGCCCCAGGGACCTTGCAGGGAGGGAATCTTGCTTGGCCAAGGGAACGTGCCCGCAAAGAGACACCAATAAATAACCCTGTGCTGCAGCTCATCAAAGGGGTGGCTCAGGATTTTAATTCAGTCACAAAGTAGAGCTTAAAACCAAAAAGATGCATATCAAGGTTTATAGCAACAAAAGCAACATTTTCTCTTGCCCCTGGACAAAGTCTTTGGCTGCAGGAGCTGCAGGAAACCACACGGTGTGGACACAGAAATGTACCCTGGGTTTGAAAGCAGAAGAACAAAGCTCTGGTGGATGTGGGAAATTGGGAAGCCTGACAGATTTCACCCTGGTTTATCCCCTGGCAAATTAGCTACTGTTTAAACTTGGAGCTTGGGCATTACATCATCTGTTTGCAGGGGAGGGTTCTTTTTTTTTTTTTCTTTTTTTTTAAAGCTAAACCATTATTGTATTCACAGCTTGAGGAACATTGCTCGTTCCAAACAAACTCAACTAAATGAAGGGGTGGATCAAGCTCTTTGCAGGAGCAGGGAAGCACACACCTAAAGTGCTTTGCAAGTTCCAACAGTAAAAGATCTTATCTGGAATTTAGCAGGAAATATGGAGCCCCTCAGGTTTGTCTATTCAGATCCAAGGATGAAAACCCGAATTTTTCAAGTCAGGATGTGCAAGACCAGCCTGATGAGGAGGCTGGAATCACTCAGCTGCTGCTCACTCAGCTCCAGATCACTGTGGCTGGGTCTCATTTGATTCTTTCTGTCATTTCTGTCCCCTGTGGAAACAACTGCAGGTTTCAGTCTTTGGGGACAGCTGCCTTGGGGGATCACCCTGGGAGGAAGGGAAACTCCAAACTGAGCCACTGGACATATTTCTGGCATCTGTTGTCTTGTTCCAGCTTGGACACTCATTTTGGAGATTTAATTTTCCCTGGAGAGATGCTGATCTCCATCAGTGCAATCTTCTCCAGAGCTGGCAGAGGCTGAATTTTGCAGCACCTGCTCCTTGGCACGGCTCTCCCAGAGTTTTCTTTGGTGTTTTTGGAGGAGCAGGCTCTCACAGCCTCAGCAGTGCAGCTCCAGCAAACACAAAGAGCAAGGGGCTCTCGTGTGAAAACCTGAATGCTGAGGGATTTCTCACAATGTGTTTCTCTGACCCTTCACTCTCTGAGGGCTGTCAGATTTTAAAGTGGAAAAAAGGCAGAATTTTCAAAAGGGAAAAAGAAGAACCATTGGTCTCATCCATGAAAAGAGCAGGTTGCACACAGAGTTGGTGTGGAGCAGGGCCCTCAGATATTGGACATTTTCCTACAAACCAAACCCACAGTGGGCTCTGACCACAACCCAGTGGCACTGAGGAACCAGATTTCACAACAGCTCTGCTAAAACTTTGTGAAAAAAATTATAATAATCTTTTTTTTCTTTCCCTAAACCTGACAAGGTTCTATGATCTCATCACATTACACCCTCTAAAGCTGAAAAAGACAAAAAAAAGCAAAATAACACAAACCCAAAGCAAACCCACAAATGAAACCGACAAGAAACCCACAGACCTTTCATCATCACGTCTCTAGACATTCAAAAACACAGCGAGAATTTTCTCCTTCAATTAAGAAATAAATAAATATTTCTTTTGTAATAATACTCAGGATAAGCAATTCTAGCTTTAAAAAATCCAGGCAAACAACCACAGCAAAAAGTTTCAAAAACTTCATCTATAGAACTGCTGTCAAACAGAGCTTAACCTTTAAAAAAAGCAAAAAAACAGTAATGCACACAGAAAACCAGGCTCTGCTGTCAGAATGTAATTAAAAAACTCAAAACAACTCAATTTTGCTCTATATCGAGATTGCCAGGAGCTGATCTGGGAGAAAGTCAAGCAAACAAATTTTCTCTCCGAGATTCCAAAAGGTCATTTCAAACAATTACTGAAATGCAGTACTGCAAACAACATATGCCAATTCTTTTTGGTTTTTTTTTTTTTCAATTTACAAGATATATTTACTGCTCCACTTATTACCTGGGAAGAATAATAATCCAGGGATGGTGCAGGCGATTAAATAATTGCATGAATTACCAAGAAACCATTAAAATTGCATTTCAAAGAGATTTGAGAACTGTTTGTTTCTTCTTCCTCTGCTTTTGCATAACAGTTCCCAAAAAAGTCTCATCTGCAGTTCAGCTTGGGCCAGGATGAACACATTCTTTCCCATTGGACAGGAAGTAAGGGCCATTATTAATTTCACTTCTCAAAACAGAAAAGTAGAATTCATAACAAAGAGACATCAGAATAAAAAGTCAGGCAATAAAAGAAGCCCCAAAGTCTGACAAATCTGTACCCAACACACATTTTTCCAGTCGTCTTGCTAGCAAGAACCTTCAAAACTTGGCATTTTCTTCTCTCAGTGCCACTCCAGCCCCACTGACAGGAAGTGCCTGTGTCAGCACAAAGCTCTGCTGCACCCAGGAGCTGAAAAACGAGCATCTGATTCTGGTGACCTTCACAGTCTGATACAACAGCCAACTATTCCTGTCCATTCAGCACCTAGAATGAGCTCCCTGAGCTTCATTAAATCGTCCTGAGCACACCCTGGGGCTGAGGGAACAGAAAAGGTGCAGGAAAGATAAAGGGAAACACCCTGGAGCTGAGGGAAGAGAAAAGGTGCAGGAAAGATAAAGGGAAACACCCTGGGGCTGAGGGAAGAGAAAAGGTGCAGGGAAAATAAAGGGAAACACCCTGGAGCTGAGGGAAGAGAAAAGGTGCAGGAAAGATAAAGAGAAACACCCTGGAGCTGAGGGAAGAGAAAAGCATGCAGGAAAAATAAAGGGAAACACCCTGGGGAAGAGAAAAGGTGCAGGAAAGATAAAGAGAAACACCCTGGAGCTGAGGGAAGAGAAAAGCATGCAGGAAAAATAAAGGGAAACACCCTGGGGAAGAGAAAAGGTGCAGGAAAAATAAAGGGAAACACCCTGGGGCTGAGGGAAGAGAAAAGGTGCAGGAAGGATAAAGGGAAACACCCTGGGGCTGAGGGAAGAGAAAAGGTGCAGGAAAAATAAAGGGAAACACCCTGGGGCTGAGGGAAGAGAAAAGGTGCAGGAAAAATAAAGGGAGCACACTCTGGGGCTGAGGGAAGAGAAAAGGTGCAGGAAGGATAAAGGGAAACACCCTGGGGCTGAGGGAAGCCAAATGGGTGCAGGGGCAGCTCCCTGGCACAGCACAGTGGCTGTGGCACTGCCCCACTGCCCATTTCTCAGCTGCCATTCCTGTGACTGCCGGGGAAAGGGGCTGGAAAGCTGCAGGGTGGAAAAGGACCCGGGGGAGGCGGCCCACAGACAGGTGGCCATGGCCCAGGTGTGCCCAAGGCAGGTAAAGAGGCTGGTGGCATCAGAGCTGTCCCAGCTCTGGGGTGGCAGCAGGGCCAGGACACCTCCCCAGGTCCTTTTGACACTTCTGGGACAAGAAGGACATTGAGGGGCTGGAGCTGTCCAGGGCAGGGAATGGAGCTGGAGCACCAGGAGGGGCTGAGGGAGCTGGGAAAGGGGCTCAGCCTGGAGAAAAGGAGGCTCAGGGGGGAACTTTTCCTCTCTGGAATCCCCTGATGGGACAGGGAAGCCAGGTGGGATCAGGCTCTGCTCCCAGGAACAGGGACAGGATGAGAGGGATGGCCAGGGAAGGCTCAGGTTGGATAACAGGGAATTTCTTCACTTAAAGGGCTGTCCAGCCCTGGCACAGCTGCCCAGGGCAGGGGTGGAGTCTCCACCCCTGGGGGGATTTAAAAGCCCCATGGATGTGGCACTTGGGGACATGGGGCAGTGGTGAGGGATGGTTGGACACCATGATCTCCAAGTGCTTTTCCAATCTAAGTTATTCTCTGATCCCCCTCCAAGGACACTCCAGCATGAAACCAGCCCTTGCCTTGTGCTCCTTACCACTAAGGGGACTCCCCACCTCCTACCAAAAATCCCTCAAGCAGTTTGCTGTTGGATTTTTGAAGTGAATCACTTCACTGAGGCATCATCTGAAAGACTGGGACTGCAGAGCTGAGAGAGGGAGAGGGACCAAGGCCACCCCTCCTAGCAGCAGGCTGTGAAATCAGGTCACCCATGTCACAAATCTCAAACTCAAAGGTCAGTGTCAACAAGCACCAGGCAGTACTTCCCTGCCTCACAGACACTGCCATACACTCAGATACTATGGAAACGTTAACCTGTAGATCCTGAGCAGGAGGAGGAGGAGGTGACAGAAAAGCTTGGATATAATCCCCTCTCTCCTCAAAAGACTCCATATAAACACACAAACAGCCTGAACAGGGAGATCTCTTGATGCACATACAACAGCTTTTGGTAAACAGGCTAAGAATAGGTACAGGGACAGCAAAGTGTCCAAGCGAGACTCCCCTGCACAGGAACACCGAGCTCACAAGAAGCATTCCCAAGGCTGCTCCTGCTTTAATCAGTTTTGAGGGGAGGAAATTCGCTTTGGTTCTTTTCTGACACTTGCTCCACTGCATTTGTCAAGCAGCTGCCACTTTGTGTCCCAGGGAGAGCTGCTGGGAGCCGGGGCTCGCGTGTCAGGTCAGAGACGTGCACGGAAACGGGAGCCGGGTCCGGCTGCACATTCCAGGTCACTCCTTCCGAGGCAAAGGAATTACAGAGACACGAGTCAGAGCAAAGCCTGGGTCGTGCTGCTATGAAGTACCCTTGGAGATGCTCCTGGCATTGCCACCTGAGCAATGGCACCTGGAACACAAGCTCAGCGAAGCACTCAGTGCACACCAGAACATCTCGTTTGAAAATGGAGAAATAATTCTGCAGCTTGGCCTTTCTAATCAAAATCATCATTGTCCCAACATTGCAGAAGTCATTTCCAGAGAAAGAGCAGGTCTGATCCCTGAGGGATGGAGGGAGATCAGCCTGTGTACAAAATCCTTGAGGTACCTGCCAGCTCCAGCTCAATCGTTACTCCTAACTAACTACACCCTTGAGACACCGGCAGAAGGCTTCCTGCTATTCATCATTGCCACAATGTAAAAACAGAGTCAGAAAAAACCCTGGAGGCAAATGCAAGAAACCAACTGCAGGATTTCTTTGAATCTTTTTTTATTACATCTTGATTTTTGTTAAAAATTCCCAGATTCACATCAACAATGACACTTTGAAGATGTTACTAATTTACAGCTTTCCCTGTGAAGAATGACAGCCTCAAACCTATTTTAAAGGTAAGGAGTGTAAGAAGTTTGCAGAGCCCAGCAGCAAAAAAATCAAAATGCTTCTGGGTCCATCAAATCTGACCTGCTCTGCTGGAAGGGAACCACCTCAGAATCAGCTCCACCTTCTGCTTTTAACAACCACCCCACAAGATCAGAGCAAGGACAGCTCTCCCCTTTCTCCAGGTCCTTGTTTTTGTTTCGGGATGCACTCTTGAGAACTTTGCAAGGCAAGGCTGAACAGCTAATTGTCAGCTGCCACAGTAATTAGTGGCACCTTTCCAGGGCATCCATCTCTGGCTGCTTTTCCAATAGCTGGCTCCTCCTCAATCCCCACATTACAATGATGGTACACAAGGTAGGCGGCAGATTCATTTAGAAGCACCAAGGTCTTCCCAGGAGAGATGCCTAAGGAAAGAAATATCTCAGCTAAAGCTAAACAATGCACGGGTTGGGGTTTTTTTTCCTTCCTATTTGCTATGGAAGTGCTATCTTTATTAATTATCTGAGAACGATGCTAACCTATTCCCTGACATGTATTATTAAATGTACAATGCATTTCTGGGAGTCAGTGGGCTCCTGTATCAAATGATCAGCAAATTACCTCTAAATGAGGAAGATAAGATCATACAGTTCTGACTTCTGCCCACTTTCTGGTCACACATCACAGCTTTGATGTGTGATGGTTTGGGTTGGGAGGGACCTTAAAGCTCGTCCCATTCCACCCCTGCCATGAGCAGGAACACTTTCCCCCATCCCAGGTTGATCCAGCTTATATCAAAGGTTTCCGACCTCACAAGTTTCCCTGCAAACAGAAAGGGAATTCAGGACTGCTCTGCTTAGACTTTCCAGACCCCTCAGAAAGAGGCTCACAGCATGCATTTATATATTTAGGCTCTGCTCTCAACTCTGAGGCTCCCCACTTGTTTGGCAGCTTCTCCTCATCACAAGCTCCAACGCTTCCCCGCCAACCTTTTCCAGGCATCATCTGCGTGTCAGCAGCACTCCCCAGCACATCCTCCACTCCCCAGCACACCAACACAATCCAGAACTCATCACTTCCCACCGAGTGCCTCCACAGAGCAGACCTGCAGCATAATGACTTCCTCGTGCCCGTAATAGAAGCACTGAGAGACGTGCACCAACCCCAGCCCCGAGCGCTGCCGCGTTACGCACGGTGCGGAGGCGCTGGATCACGGGGGAAAGATAAAGAAGCTTTTCCCACCTTCAGGGACGTGCTCAATTCCATCAAATCCAGGCCCAGAAGGTTGGAAATGGAGATGTGTTGATGGGACAGTGTAATGGAGGATGTTGGATGGTTTTAATTGTATTGTTTTTATAAGCAGAGAAGCCAATTTTCACACTAAGCGTCCAAATTTGAATTCATCATTTCTTTGTCTGGATTTACAAAGCACCCAACCTGTCAGAAAGTGTTCCCTAAGGAAGGCAATGCATGGGCAGGGCAATGCACTTCCTGCTCTGTGGCACTGTGGCCTTTAAACAAATAGAACTCAATTCCAGATAAATCCATGGATGCCAAATATCCCAGCACAGATTTGAGATGACTTTGTTACACTGAAGAGGAAAACAGCTCATCCTGAGGCAGATGCTGGAGCCCACACTTCAGGCAACGCTGGTACCAAAACACAACAGGAAGGAAAACAAACCTCAGGCTGCCTGCACTGTCACTGTCCCTAAGATTGAAGTCAGATGAGAAGGTACCTGGAAGTATTTTGTAGCATAAAAGAAAGCATTTTATGAGACAAGACAGGTAAGGGACCAAGCAGCTGAGCACTGTGCAAAGCAGGGGAATAAAAATGTTACTCAGTGTTCCCTGAGGAAGGCAATGCATGGGCAGAGCAATGCACTTCCTGCTCTGTGGCACTGTGGCCTTTAAACAAATAGAACTCAATTCCAGATAAATCCATGGATGCCAAATATCCCAGCACAGATTTGAGATGACTTTGTTACACTGAACAGCAGAACAGCTCATCCTGAGGCAGATGCTGGAACCCACACTTCAGGCAATGCTGGTACCAAAACACAACAGGAAGGAAAACAAACCTCAGGCTGCCTGCACTGTCACTGTCCTTAAGATTGAAGTCACATGAGAAGGTACCTGGAAGTATTTTGTACCATAAAAGAAAGCATTTTATGAGACAAGACAGGTAAAAGTCCAAGCAGCTGGGCACTGTGCAAAGCAGGGGAATAAAAATGTTTCTTTTGCACTGGGGAATGTTCTTAACATTTCCTGTTAGAAGAAACTTGAAAGTGTTTCTTAGAATCCATGGGTTAATCCCATGTTCTGAAATCACTCACAGGCAGACATTTGCATTAGAAAAGTGGCACATTTTCTTAATGCACCAAAATTCACAGGGAAAGGGGAGGGCAGAGGACAGCAGAGAAAGCACAGACTCCAGGCAACAAGATTCCAGTCATTTAAGAAGCTGAGTGTAAGAGCAGAAAATCGGAGACTCATTAAGAATATGTGCTTTAAAATAGTCCTTATGTCCATTAGTGGCTACAGATGAACTGCTGGTTTGGAGGTTTAGGGTTCTGTCCCACACAAAAAAAAAACCCATACAGGATTGATCCGATTGATTTATAAGTCTCAATGTTCTGTATTTCACTCAATTTTACCCTTGAGGAACAGATCACTTTGTAGTGTTATTGGTTATGTCAACGTAGCCCTGAGAAACCATTATCCATTCACCACCAATTAGCAGGGACAGATCATCAAATCCCAGAATGGTTTGGGTTGGGAGGGACCTTAAAGCTCATCCCCATTCCACCCCCTGCCATGGGCAGGGACATTTTCCACCATCCCAGGTTGATCCAAGCCCCATCCAACCTGGCCTTGGGCAATTCCAGGGATCCAGGAGCAGCCACAGCTTCTCTGGGAATTCTGTGCCAAGGCCTCACCACCCTCCCAGCAAAGAATTCTTTCCTAAAATCTAACCTAAACCTGCCCTCCTTCATCCCACATGGATTAGTCAGACCTCTAAACTGCTCTTGCCGGTAACAGGCACCAATTAACAAAACAGCAATGACTTCACAGAAACTGGGATTTCAATTTGCACTTCAAAACCGGCCCTGCAAGTGCTGGAATAACATCCATTTACCTGGTGGGCCAGGCTTCCTGGGGCAGCCCGGGGATCGATGAGCTGCACATGCTTCTGTCTTTATCCTTGCTCAACAAACCCCAAAACCTCAAACTGGCTCTGCACCTCTTCTCAGGCAGCATCCACCGCCACGATCTGCATGTGCCAAGCAGGAGCCAAACTCAAGCACGAGGAGTCCCAGTGAGCAGCACTTTTAAGTGTTCCCTGAGAAGAAAATTCTGCTTTTGAGGATTGCAGCCCCACAACTGCAGCTCATAGCCGTGCTAGCTTTAGCCCAGCAAGCACAGCCTGGGTCAGTACAGGTTGTAGGAGACAGCTGGAGGCCCCAGCTGCATCCCCCAAATCCCATGGGAATGCTTTCCCCACTGCCAAGCCACACAGCAGCGCAGATATTGTTTTGTATTTTCAGTATAGAGCAGCATATCCAAACAAGCCTGTGAGTTACACTTGTCTTTTTCACATGTAAACAACAAAAAAACACCAATATTTTGATTGTTGGGGGTTTTGCTCATTAGGACTAACACCAAATACATCACCCAGAGTTAGGAGCTGCTTCAAAATGTTCACAGTCTGCTCCTTCTCAAAAAAATAAAGGTATTTAGCACAGATTACAGGAAAAATCTCTGGAGCCAATGACCACGAGGTCCCTTCCAGTTCACTGCTCCTGTGGGGTCTCCAAAGCAGAAAAATTGTCTCTGGACCAGGAACCAATTCACAAAGGGCTGCCGTGATCTTGGCATCAAACAGGTAACATCTGTGGTGAGCTGCAATTCCCAGCCTGGTGAAAACATTACTGTGGGCAGCAGGAGCAATGCCCTGGGGAAACAGGCAAGGCAACTGGGAGAGGCGACAGGAGTCAAAGAGCAAGGAGAAAAAAATCAGGCAACAGAGTGGAAGGGAAAAACAACAAATAAACATAAAATATACACAGCCAGAAGGGGAGAGACACTAAAAATTTAAGCTGAAGGTATCATGGCATTTCAAGAATTAATAGCCGTGGGAAGCAGGCTCAGGAAGGGCTCTGGCTCCCCATAAACAAACAAAACTTGGGAATGCATCAACAACATCCAACTCATCAGCTAAACAGTCCCAGAGATCCAGAAATACTCAAGGGAAGATGATGATGATGATGATGATGATGATGATGATGATGATGATGATGATGATATCCTTCCCAGGCCATCTGAACAGCACACAAACAAACCTCCAATTTTGCCATGTATTGCTGAGACCCAGCATAAGCGAAGGCAATTCAATCATGTTTTACTTGTTCCCAGCATTTGCTGCTTTTGCTCTGACTTGACAACTGCCAAAATCCATCCTCACGTGTAAACAAACACGAGAGCTAACAGACCCCACTTGCACAGTCAGAGGATTCCAGAGAACTGCTCTGGACTTCCCTTCTGCAACACGACATCAAGAAGTTCAAGAACTGTCTGTACCACAGCTGAGCTGCCGGAAAAATTTGCTCAATGAAGGCAGGCAATTATCCCAGCTCCAGAATCCCTGAACACCCAGCTGAACCCATGCAAACTTCCATTTCTGGAATGAGAAATGGAAAAGCAGAGGCATCCCAGAGGCCTGAGTGGGTACAGAGAACACTGCATGATAACAACTGGGCTCTCAGATGGTAGGTGAAGTTAAGGGATGTGTCAGGGGGAGATGAATCTCTCTCCCCATCACCACATAATCAGACTGTGGTTCATTTCTGCTGCTATTTCTGCATAGAAACGAGTTTAAGATTACTCAGTACTTGATAAAACCCGCCAACCCACGTTCCAAGATGTTACTATCTCGGATATCATAGATTTCTCCATGAGAACAGAAATATCTCAGATAATCACCTGCATGTGACACTCCTCTCAGGAAACAAAGTTACTTAATCTTCTTCACACACCTGTGAGGCTGGCAGCACAAGAAACCCAGGCACTTTAAAGTTATCATATCATGGTATCAACGCACGCGGTCTATCAGACTCACATAAAAGCAACAAGAGGTCAGAAACTGGTCAGTGCTTGGATTTTAACACACACACAGCAACAGAACAGCTTATCTAAAGTGCTTCTCAGCATCTCTGTGAATCCTTAATACCATTTGAACCATTTCCAGCCCCTTCAGGCTCCAAATTGTTTGGGTTTGGACGAGCGTAACGGGGCACGAGCCTGTCAGCATTAAGGTATTATCACCACACAGGTAAAATTTTTGGTAAAGACCCCGATGTTTTTTGAGCAGGAAGGGACATCACGTGGGAAAAAATAATAACACGGACCTCAACTTTAGTAAGTAATTCACAGGAGTGCAATACCAGCCACGAGGGCAGCCTCATCCTTGCTGTCCTCAGCAGCTCACAAGGCAAAACCCCAGCAAGAACCACAGGGAGCACAACTCAGGCACTGCCTCAGAGCGGGAGAAATGGGGCTGCACTGGCCAGGGTGGATGTGATGGTCCCTGAAACGCTGGGTATCCACAGGCGGGATAAGAACGTCTCAGGATTCTTGCTGGATGCAGGAGGGAGGACAGGCAGGAAGACTGTCCTCTTGGCAACACCTGGGCAGCACAGCCCTCCTGCCACGAGGGTCCCCAGGCTTGTGGGGACCCCTCCACAGTGTCCCTCACTCTGTGAGACCCCCACAGTGCCCCTCACGCTGTGAGGGACTCTCACAGCCCACCAGTCCTGAGGGGCTCTCCCAGCCTTGCGGGGGTGCCCCCTTGCAGTGTGACATCCCCACAATGCTTCTCACGCCGTGAGCTGAGGGACTCTCCTCACAGCCTCACCAGCTCTGAAGGAACCCCCAGCCCCGAGGGAGCTCCTACACCGTGCCCCCAGCCCTGAGCGACCCCCTCACAAACACCCAGCCCTGAGCGACCCCCTCACAAACCTCCAGCCCTGAGGGACTCCCTGACAAACCCCCATCCCTGAGGGACCCCCTCACAAACCCCCATTCCTGAGGGACCCCCTCACAAACCTCTAGCCCTTAGGGATCCCCTCACAAACCTCCAGCCCTGAGGGACCCCCTCACAAACCTCCATTGCTGAGCCACCTCCTCAAAAGCCCCCATTCCTGAAGGACCCCCCTCACAGACCCCCCCCAGCTCTCAGGAACCTCTCGCCACCGTACCCCCAGCCGTAACGGATCCTCGCTCACAGCCCCCCCAGCCCTGAAGGATCCCCGCTCACAGCTCTCTCCAGCCCTAAGGGATCCCTGCTCACGGCTCCCCCAGCCTTGAGGGAGCCCTCTCGCAGTCCCCCCAGCCTTGAGGGACCCCCGCTCAGAGCTCCTCCGGCCCTCAGGGACCCCGCGCCCCCCTCCAGCCCCTCAGGGACGCCCCAGCCGAGGCCCCCCCACGCCGCCGCTCCAGGGGGCTTCCCCCGGACTGTACCATTCCCGCCTTATCCGGCCCCACGGGCTGCCGCGGGGGGGTTCCGGGGGGGGTGTGTTACCGCTCTCCCACCTTCCTCCCCCTCTCCCCTCGCGTGGTACGGTCCGCTCCTACCTCTCGGCGCCCTCACTTCGCCCTCCCGGCGGAGCCGCGAGTGGCTGGGGGGGGAGCCATAGCCGCTGCCTCGTCTTCCCGCTCCGTCCGCCCTCCCCTGCTCCCCCCCCACGGGCCGGACACAGTTGGTTTATTCCGAGAAGCCGGCCGGTCTTCTCCCCTTAAACCGCTGGGTCTCGCACGTCTTCGGCCATTTCCGACCGAACCGGCGGAAGTTGCCGAAGTGGCGGCGGAACTTAACGAAGAGAGGCGGCGATAGCCGAAGCGGGGGCGGAGATAGGCGAAGCGGGGGCGGAGATACCCGAAGGGTTGAGGGCGGGGAGCAGCGAGACTCTCGCCTCCGGAACTTGCCGGGAACAGCCGAAGCTTCCCCCAGCTCGGCTCTCGCCACTGCGCACGCGCGCTGCGCCCGGGAGCGTTTTCCCGCCTAAAAGGCGGGCGCGCGCCGCCCCGTATCTCACACCCTCCGCTCCCCTCATGGAGGAGCTGCCATGTTGGCCGTGTGCGATGCTGCCTCGAAGGGGCAGCCGCAGCTCGGCCCTGTGGGCAAGAAGCTCTGTGTGTCCCCCTAAAACACTGTCAAGAGTGTCCCCATGGAGCTCAGACAGTCCATGCAATGCTTTGTATCCCCCAATAACTCCGTGAGGATGCCGCCATGGAGCTCCGTCATGCCACAGCCCTATAGTGATGTGGATGCAATGGTTGCCACTGACCCGCCGAGAGACGTCCAGGTGCCTCCTGGTAAAAGGGGTTAGGAAAACAACTGTGTTGTGGGAAACTGATCAGCAGATACTAAAATACCACTATGGTTTGGAGTTTGTTACAAAAAAACATCCAGATCCACACTGGAGGGTTGGCGTGAACAGCATCAGTGGTTAAACGTTGTGAAGTCAGAGGAGCCATGTAGAAATAAGCGAGTACCAAACATAGCATGCAACAGATGGTAACTGAAGCAAAAGAGGGGGGAAAAGCAATGAAGAAATAAAGGAGGAGGGGGAAAGGCAAGTAACAGTGCCAGCATCTTCTCACTACCAAACCACAGGACAGGTCCAGTCCTCTGTTTATGCATTGTAATTTTATGTATTAGGAGCTCCATGAAAGGCATTTGTATTTATGGCAATCAAATCCCACACCAAAACACACAACATGACAACTTTGGGGGAATTAGAGAGCTTGTCACAGGAAGAAATGGGGGTTCATCTCCAGGAATAAAGAGAGTGGTGTGTTTCTGGCCAAAAAGCTCCAGGAATCTCAGCTTTAATAAAACATGAGCACTTCTAAGCAGCGAAAAACCACTTTTCCATCAGTCTGCACTTTTTAACAGTCATTTACACATGTGTAAAGAATGCAAGGAGAAACTAACTTTTATTCTGAGATGAAAAACCAGCGAGGGGTGAGGCGGGGGCACAGGTCTGCCCTTTGATAAACAATAAAAAATCCAATCTCGCCGCAGGGAACGCGCTGTACGGAAGGGCAGGAATAGGTACTGCAGGTTCAAAGGAGAAACAATACTTTTTATATTTTATCAGGACAAAAATTTTAAAAAGACTATGACTGTGGCACAGTATAAAGGCTAAATTAACATTCAAATCACTGAACACACCCACGTTGTCCTACCACACACATCTGTTCCCACCGTGCCACGGCTCGGGGTTCTGTATTCCACCCTGATCTACTTGGAGCTCTGCAGGAAGAAGCAGGGGGACAATCATTCCCTTCAGGTCCTTACTGAGGAGGAAACACCAGTGGAGAATCACTTCAGGGATAACTCAGGAGAACAATTCTTCTCCCAGGCCCCAAAAGAAAAGCTGTCAGGATCAGTAGTCGGTGTGGCAAGTCTCCCTTTCAGGAAGCACTATCAAGGCTATTACAGATTATACTGACAGAGACACCTTCAGATTTAATCCCCTTCTCTGTGTGTTTCCCCTTCTTTCTCTTACAGGAATTGGTTTTAAAGAGGAGTTTTTAGCTTCCCTTCTACCAAGTGAAAAATCCACTGCTCCGCTGCCTTCTGCTTATCCCAGAAGAAAAACTACTGTATTCAAATATACTCATTCCCCACCTTTCCTGCCATCTGGGCTTTTATTTCTCATATAGATGTAAAATTTCCACATCAGAAATGGATCTAAAAGGGCAGGGTCTATAATCTACGATTAATAATTATTTAAATGAGAAAATAAATTGCTGATAAAGTTGCTCGACACTTTCCTGGCAAGGAAAAGCCTTTCACTCCTATCAGCTTCCAAACCTGTTTTCCCAAAGGAACAGGCTCAATTCACACTGCCAATCCTGTTAGAGACTTGGAAACTCCATGGTGACCTTGAGTTGAAGCTGACAGGGTGGAAGACTAGAAACACTAATCCTACTGTAGGGAAACGTGCAAATGTAAAGCAAAGCCACCTAAAAAGCAGCCACAGTTTAGATCTTGGCCTTCTGTTCAACTTTTAGGAAGAAATTCTTCCCTGTGAAGGTGGTGAGGCCCTGGAATAGAATTACCAGAGAAACTGTGGCTGCCCCATCTCTACAAGTGTCCAAGGCCAGGTTGGAGATGGGGCTTGGAGCAACCTGGGAAGGTGGAAGGTGTCCTTACCCATGGCAGAGGGTGGCACTGGGGGAGTTTCAAGGTCCCTTCCAGCCCAAACCAGAGTGGAATTCTGCTGACTGAACTTCTTTAGACACCTCTGTATTATTTCAGTCTGGGAACCTCCCTTATATTTATTACCTTTCAAATTGCTCTGCACTTGGCAGCTGCAGCAGAACACAGCGAATGCCATCCCACCTTTGTGTCCTCTCCATGTAAATGGTCCCCACTTTCCTCTTTTCCTTACCCCCACCACATTCCCTCTTCCTCACCCCACTTCCTCCTGAGCATGGCTTGAATCCCGGTGTCTCCCATCTGCTCTAAATTCCATTGACTCACTGCAGGCAGGTATTAAGGAGTTTCAGAGCCAGCTAATGCACATTTCCATGGCACACTTCCATGGCCTGAAATAAACCTCAGAAAAACATGGAACAACGGTGGCAGGGAGGACCCTGAGCTTCCATCTTTTCCCTGCTGCAATCTTTTTGGTACATCTTTTTTAATCTCTTTCTCCTCCTTTTCCACAGCAGACGGCACCAAGGTCGGACCATCTGCGGGTTTTACAAGTTCCATGGAATGTTTTCAGACCGCACTCTTAACCTCAGACACTCCTATCGGATTTCAGAGGATTCAGCCACTTTTTAGCCCCAGGGTGCTGTAGGTGCTAAATAGATTATCTACATCTCTCAGCCACTATGGAACAACTACACAGCAAAGCTCAGATTTTAATCCTGCTGAGACTCCGACTGCTTTTGGCCATCAGGTATCCCACAGCTTCAGCAGAGGAAATGTTAATCTGGAATGCTGGCCAAACTCCAGTTTAGGTAATTATATTCTGACAATTTACATTTTCCCTGCAGTTTTTTAATGGATATGGAATTTTTTTATTCCTTCCCTTACTTCATGACCAAAAAAGCAGTGGCCTGGTCGTGCTCCTGCTGTTGGAGCAGCTGCCAGGCTTTGCAGCTTAAGTAGCTTCATTTCATTGGTAGGTAAAGGCATCTCAGTACAGTTAAATAAAGCCCTTTGAAGACCCCATGGGCACGAGGAGTATTGTGAAATGCACCCCACTGCTGGCCATAAAGCACGGCAAGGGCTGGAACATGAAATGAAACACCCAGGAGCAGGATCTCCTGGCAGGAGCAGGAAAGGAAAAGTCAGCACAGGAATGGACACACAGACCCTTCCCTCCCAAATCCTAATTCTGCTTTGGACCTGGTGCAACCCCAGCTGGGATCCAAAGAGCAAACACAATGAACTGTCAGCATCCTGCACAGAGCAACCAGCTCCTGACAGCAAAAGAAAATAAGCTTTTAAAAGTAGTGGAAGCTTTTGGCAAGATGCTGGAGGACACTGCCTGGTGCTTAAATGGGATGAGGAAAATAAATACCTGTTCTCTTGTTAATGAGGGCACAGTTACTGGATTTATTTCACCTGGCTTTGTAAAAGAAGAATCATTGGGCAAGAAATGGAGTAGAAGCTTTTGTTTGGATTTAATATTATGGATCACACTCTGAGTATGTTGAATTGTACTGCCACATGCTTGATTAGAGACAAACATTCTAGATAAATTAATTAAATGATTGTATTATCACAGAATCACATAGTGGTATGGGTTGGAAGGGACCTTAAAAATCTTGTTCTGACCCCGTTACCACAATGCCTTGTTTATAAAACCATTCATAATCACTCTGAGTTCTTTTCCTCACAAGCAGCTTTCTAAAAGGATCTTTTTCCTATTTCAGCAACAATTCTTTAAGTTCTGAGAGATGGAGACACTGGTGACAAATAAACCACGAGATTCTGGATGGATTCAGACACGTGTAGCTCTCCCTCCTTCCCAGATCACTGTCAACCAAAGCCTGTTACCAGTACTAGGTGAATATTTTTCACAAGTAATTTGTTGATTAAAATATGTTTTTCCCCATCCCCAAAGCGACCAAAAATTAATTTCAGTGGGATGGATCACTCCTGGTTTTGGGGGAGCTGGACATGGTGGGAGAGGGTAAAGGTAGAGCAGGTTTCCCTCCCTTGCTCTGTTACAGCTCACAGTAATTCTACACCAATCCAGCATCAAAAGAAATTATCTAAATCATATCTAAATAGAACTTATATACAAAAATTATTTTTTAATCCCATTAAGAAACCTCCATATTGCAATACTCCTGGAAATTGCATGGACTCTTAGGAAAGACAGAATCCAAGGCAGGAAGCAGCAGCCCAGCCTGGTGACAGCCAAGCAAAACTCCAGCTGGATCTTGGCAATGGCTGAGCAATGGCACAAAATACCAGCACTGCCTCTCTCCTCAAGGCTCCTTCTCCTTCCAAACCCTGCTGCACTCAGGAATCAGCTGCATTTCTGGAAAATTCCCTTGAATTCCTGGAGTATTACAGCTAACCATGCTTCCCCTTCATCTCAGCACAGATGCTTTGAAGTTTTCCAGAGATTCCCAAGGAGGAAGAACATCCAAATACCTAGACTAGCCCCAGCCTCCACCCTGGAACAGATGGTGGGGTTCTAAATACAGGCACATCTGGTAACCACTGGTATGAAAGAGCTGGCAGGCATCAGCTTATTCTGCTCTACTAAATATTCCATCATTTGAACTGTATTTAAACAGAAGTTAAAAAGAAACAATCATTTTGCTTGTCTATAACACAATCCCCAAACACCTACACATTGTAACTGTGGCATAGCTCAGGCATTACACTCTTGTCTACCAAAAGCACGTTGTTTTTTTTAATTAAGCACTCAGCACTGTCTAAACTTAAATTAAAAGTGACTGCAAACTAAGCAGTTGGGTAAAGTACAAAAGCATCATTTTCAGTGTGTGCTTTGTTGCACCAGACTCGAGGCTGTGATGCTCCAGCACTTGAGCTCACCCTCGAGTCCACCCAATCTGAGGGGCCTTGACAGGCTGCCAGATTGCTGAGAGTCCTTGAAACAACTGGGGGAGCACAGACTCTGCTCACACAGACCTGTGTGTTTAAGCCAGCTGTTCTATTTCTCCCCGGGTCCAGCTCCCAAAATGTAAACCAGGGATAATTCTTCCTTGTCAGGAAAACAATCTGTTAGAAATTATCATCATCCGGTGGTAAAGGCAGCTGGGAAACACAGAGCTCCTGCACCCACCCTCAAAGGCCCTCACCAAAATCAGACCTACAGCCTGCACACTACCCATGGTCACCCCAAATCCACTCCTAAAACTCCATTTAAATAATCTTTAGGGACATTGTTCCACGGTTCTTTCTGTGAGCTGAGTGAATCATCTGTGTTTGCTAAAAATCCAAAGCGATAGCAGGCATAAAACGATCGTTCTGGATTAGAGTCACTTTGGGAGAAGGCTGTAAAAGGCTGTCTGCTGGGATTGTGCTGGAGGTCCACTGGAGACCCCCACCGTTGGGTTTGGATGTGTGCAGAGAGCTTTTAAAAATGGCTAGAGAGAAAAAGAAATACTCAGAGGAACTGGCTGATAAGGGAGTCTTAAATTGCAGATATAGAAAGAAGAACAAATACCAACAGTGGGGCCCTGTAAGAGCCAACAGACCTCAGAACAAAACAGGCACTGAGCAAACCAGAGGTGATTCTGAGGGAGGCTTTTGGCAAATAGTGAGGATGCTGTAATAAAAGCCACTTGTGATCACTCAATTCAAGCCTGTTTTCCACAAATTGACTCAGTTTAAGCAAAATAAAAGCAGGTCTTCGAGGTTTTCAGTTTCAAAAAGTTGAGGTAATTAAGCGAACTAGTTTGAGAGGCTGAATGGCTGAAAGGCTCCGATGAGAAGAACCTTGAAACCAAAAAAAGAAAAACCATCTGCCATTTACATCCTGAATGGAGAAAGTGAATAAGAAGCACACGTGGGAAGTGAGGAGAACACGCTGGAGATGGGAGATAGTCAAGGTCAAGCCCCCAGGCTGAATGGAGATGCTGCTGCTGAGTGCAGAGAGCACAGGGGTGAAGGGATGGTGAGCTCTGACATCCCGCAGCCACGTCTGAAAGTGCATCTGAAATCCTCCTATAACCACAGACATCCCATATTTCCAGTGTCCCTCTGGAATCACAGAGACCTCCAGACAGAATATCCCTGAGGACAGAGGATGGGGAAGACTCAGCTCTCAACGGCAGACAAGGCTGGAGAACTGAGGCTGAATCAGAGCATAAAAAGCATGGAAATCCTGAGCACAAAGTGCCCATGAAATCTAAGTTACACCGTGCTAAAACAGCCTGGCACCTGTCTTTGATAAAATAACCACTGACAAAAAGGCACTAAGTCTTATTTATTGGGATTTTAGTAAAGCAACCAGAAATCTAGGGACTATTTGTAAATGGGGAAAACGGGGATCGATAACGAGAATGCCGGGATCGATAATAAACACCCGTGTGCCTTAAGTGCTGCAGGTTTTTTAAAAAGCACGTTACAATGATAAATAACAATAAATAATTGTCAGTGTTTTGAGCACAATCTATTTCAAGGCCTAACTTTACTATACAAAAGGCTTTAAATTTTTAAAAATAGATATCTAAGTAGCACAGGCCTGCTGCCAAAGCTGACCACTGAAATAAGGAAGCAGGTGGCAGCTGCTGCTTTTTCCCAGCTCAGAAGGTACTTCCTCCTTTCCAGAGTTCACCCAATTCAGTTATTAGTGCATTTGAAACAGTAAAATCCACTGCAAGCTGAAGCAGAATGAAAATATTTCTTAAAATGTAAATATTCCATGGTTTTTTTCATACCTGCAGGATACTTAGGTGCATTTGCAAAAGCGCAGGACTGGAAATCCAGAGTCTGATCCCTTAATGCTGAAGCCAACCACATTGCATAATCCCATTAATACATTTATCAGGCTCCATCTTCACAGCAATCAGGTTTTTAGCCCTTTACACAATTCCCATTAGAAGGCTCTTCAAGCACCTCTCTGGGTTTGAAGCTATTCTGCTCTTTTCCAGCCTAAACTTTTTCAGAGCCTTTTGTTCTTGTGCCAGAATTGTCATTTAACTTAAATAACTCTTCTCCCTCTCTGGTGTTTACACCAGTGTATTTATAGAGGAGGAATCTAATTTTTCTCTGCCTTTTTTTGTCACCACATCACCATCAGGTTCCTTTAATCATTTTGGGAGCTGGATTCCTTGTTCTCCAGATCATTTCTAGCAGATGCCCTCAGCTGCACTTTTTCCAGCTGGAATCAATCTTTCTCCTCTGGACAAGGAATGCAGAATGCATTTTAAGCCATGCCTCACTAAAACCTGTTGCAGTGGAATTCGCATTTCTTTGTCACCAGAGGGAATAATTCAGGTGACAAATGTGATCCCAGACGTATCTTTATCATCAGGACATCAGAATTATCCTGTGGTTGATTAATACATCCCAACTCCCACACAGAACCCCCAGCTTTCTGTCAGAGTTTGCATTACAAGAACTCACATTTGCTTACAGAGAAATGGGCCCAAAGTCAGTCATTCTTCTCCTGGGATCTCCTGGTTTTCCTCTTTTGATGACACCTCCAAATCCCATTAATTTTTGCTCTATCATTAGTCAATACCTTGATTAACACCAGGCTTGAGACCAGTCCGTGAGGAACACTATTGCTAACTTGCCTGCCAATCCTTCTTCAACCATCCTGCCTTTTCTGCCTTTAATACAGGATTTATTGATGCAAAACAGCAGCAAAATACTTCAATTCTGATTGATTTAAACTCTCTTGCTTTGCATTTTTTGGGTTTTTTTCTTTAATGAAAGGCTTCTTTTTGCTTATGGAGAACAACAAAGGCATATTCCTTCATAAATCAGGCCTTTGCCTGAACTGCAAAGCTGTCCTATTTTTACAGTTGGGCATCTGTAAAAATTAATAAACCATGCCAGTCAACACATTTGATGTTCAAAATGGTAAATGAAGTTTCTTAATGACTAGTGTGACTTTTTCATTGTACTTTGGGTTTATGTCAGAAATTTAAAAAACAATTAAAACCACATGTCAAACTTGTAGTTAAATAAAACTAAGCTAAATATGCTGAATACATAGTTTAAATTAAAACAAACTGGTTTATTGTACAAAGGAATTCTGCAACCTATAAATAGAACAAACTCCTACCTATTCAGCATGTCTTCAGGTTTCCAGAACTTGAAACAAAATTAATTTCTATTCTCATGCAAAGGAAGAGCTGATGCGCAAGTAAAATGAAAAGTGGCAAAAACCACTTGGCTAAACATTTTCTTTAACCTACCTGTCAAGGAGAGGACACTCACACAACCCAAACACAGCCACTGTCCTCCTCCCATCCCTTTTTTCCCCTCCCCATAAATCCATGCCTGCACAGGAACTGCAGAAACTCTTGGGCTGACACCACCACAGCAGCCACAGGCAAGGAAGATTTTCCTGGTGCAAGTGCAGCCAAACAGAGCTCAGGGAGGGGGGCAAAGTGGAGAATAAACATGGGAATCTCTGCTACAGATCAGGAGCTGTCCCTGCAAGCATTACCTCAGTATCAACCTTACAAAGTTTCTTCAGCTTCCTCATCAGAGAGGAAAGCAGAGAAAGTTGTGATGTTGTCCAAATCTTCATTCACCAGTCCTAAAGCACTCTGAGGTCCCCCAACACGTGGCAATGCTTTTGTTTAATCAATACCACTATTGGCTCCCAAGAGTGCAAGAGCAAACAACCATTTGCCCTTCCAATTACAGCAAAAACCACTACGTACATAGAGATTTAAATTCAATCAAATTTAAAGATGAAGAAAAATCCTCCCTTTCTCCCACTACCAGTGACAGAACAATGCTATGCTCTGCCTTTTTTTTTTTTTTTTTTTGTAATTAAAAATAGACTGAACTTTAGGAGTGTTATTGCACTTGAAGCAGCAGAATAAAGTGCATCATAAAAAGATGCCACTGGGATCGGTTAAAGCCAAGAAAATTGAAAACATTTTGAAGGAACGAAGCCAAAAACACAGAACCAGATTTAAACTTGGCTCGTGCTGTGGCAGGATGCCAGGGGAAGCAGAACCTGCTGGGGGAGTGTGGAGGGGGAAGGCTCCCTGCTGCTGCAGCCCATGGATCAGGTGAGATGGGCCAGGTAATGGGGGCACAGCTGGCACAGCTGGGGGAGATCAGGGAGGTGAAGCCCACTGCAACCAGCTGGGCTGTGCAACGTTCTCATCACATTAAGCCATGGCATTAATAAACATTGAGCTGTAATCTACCACTTGCAGTCTTCAAAGAGCTCTAAAGCCAATGACTAATTCTCACAACCACCTCCTTAGGTGCAGGAACTGTTTATAAAGATGAGAACAAAGGCAAAATGGTGAAGTCATTGGCCACAGCTCCTAAAAAGCAATTTTTTAAACCAGAGGAGCACAAGGCTCTGGGTGACACAGCCCCCTCAGTGGGTGGAATTTGCCTCGTGTTTCTTCGACAGCAGGGCACATCTACAACCTCAAACATTTGTCCCCAAACCTGAACCTTCACATATGAAGTTACTTCTGTAATGTCTGTGAGACTGATTTTGTATCTTCTGTGTGCAGGCAGAGAGCAGCAAAATAGCAGAAGAAGTAAAATGGGTGAAGTGATGCCAGGATGGAGATCAACAGGAGGTTCTGGCCACTAAACTTGCATTTCAGCTTACATGGTTTATCCAAGGAAAAAAATCACCTAGCTAAGCCTCCTCGTTAAAAGGTTAGTAAATCACAATTCTTAGATACTCTTCTTCATCTCAGTTTTTCCTCCAGCAAATAAAATTACCTTAAAATTTACAAAAAAAGCTTTGAAACAGATTCAGGTTATGGCAAAGTCTTGGAGAAAAGATGCACAGAGCATCTCTGTTACCAATGCTCAGCTCAGCAGAGATCTCCAGAGGAGACCAGAACTAAAAAATATCTCAACAAAATGCCAGAAACAAGAATAAGTTACTAAAGGGAAAACAAACCAAACACACTTGTGTTTCTGAGCACCTCAACAACGTTATCAATAAGCCCAGATGCAGCCTTTCCACAAAAGCTGCAGTGACAATCGATTCAAATGGATGGCACTTCTGTAATGCCCCTATTTGACTCTCTCCAGCTGAAGCAGATAAAAATTCAAAGATTGGACTTCCTTGGTATTTTTATGTTAATCTGCACAGCTTTAGGGAAATTGTTGCGACTCGACTCCAATTCACTCCGTGCAGTCAGAGCCATTCAAGTACCTACCAGCAATTTTCATACCCCTCGAAGTCTATCTCATAAACTGTCATCAACCCAATGCATTATCTTGCCTGAAAAAATCTGTCAGGAGCACCAGGCAGGCTCCCCCTCGGCTCAGATAAGCAGAGCAGACCTGACTCAGGCTCTTTTTTTATTTCCTCTTTCATCCTGATTTGTATTGTCTCCTTTACAATTTATTTTTCTGTTTAGCAGATGATCAGGCTATGTATATGTATAATGAGTGTGCAAGGGACAACGAGAGAAATAAAGTGGTTTTAATCTCCACCTATCCCTCTTTCTAACAGCTCCTTTTGCTTCATCTTTTTGGAGATATTTTAGCATTAAATTCAAATGAATTCCCCCTTTCTCTTGCTTTTGTTGAAAGAAAACAACAGGACACGTGAGAAACCCAGGTAGGAGGAAATGCTTTCCTGATCCGGAGTGCTTGGACTCGCTCAAGCCTTTTGCTGCGTTTCTGCAGAAAGCAGACGAGCAGCTGCAGCTCACTGCGGGCTACTTCTGCCCAAACTGCCGCTGCATTTAAACTGAAATCCAGTTTTACTGCAAATAGAGATGGGCATCCACGGGCCTGAGGCGTGCCAGGGCAGCGAAGGGCCCGCTCTGGCTCCCCTTGGTGGATCCCATGAACAGCTGGAAGATTTCCCTCCTTCCCTCCCTCCTGGGGACTGTCTGGTATCCAGCTGGAGCTCCGCCCCGCCCCGAGGCTCTGTGAGTACCTGGGCTCCCCCTCACGCCTGTTTTTCATGAACTTACACAACCTTCACTACCCTTCAGGCCAGCGCCTCTTCGTCAGGCTCGCCCGGGTTCAGAAGCTGTTGGGGTGCCACAAACGTGGGGTGACTGGGTGAGACCCGGGCTCATTTTGTAAGAAAACAACACAGATGTTGGGTTTTGTGTCACGGATCTGAGCAGAGATCCCAAGCAGTGAAACAGCCTGGAGATTCAGGTGTAAACACACAGAAAATGAGTGTTTGGATGAACTTGGCTAAATGTCTAAAATACCACACTGATAGAGAAACCCCTGCCCAGCTTCCTGCAGCAGAATGACACTGCCAATGTCCCAGGGCAGCTGATGCCAGCCAGGGCCCTCCCAGCAGTCAGAGGTTGCACCACACTCCTAAATACTTTACCAACAAGCTTGGGGTTGCACCACAGACACAGGAGGGACAGAGCTGAGATGGATCTAAAGGTCCATCCCTTTACTCCAGGCTGCACAAAGTCTCACTTCAGTCATTTTCTTCCATAAGTCCACCCAAGATTCTCCAAGGTTTCTTCAGATTATGACTGTCAGGCCCAGGTCAGTGACAACCCAAGTGGAGCAAAATCTCTAATTCACAAATCCTTTTAACTCTTTAAGCCTCTCTGCATCACCATTGTGATTATGTTTTCCTTTTAACGAGGCCTTCAAGGCAACATGAAACACGAAAGAGCAGGAGCAAGAAAAGTCCTCAGGTGGTCAAAGAGTCATTACAACAGACAGAATCGTTCCCTTTATCCTCTCTCCAGCCCCCACTTAATTGAGTAGCCTGATAAATTGATGAATTACAGTGAAATGATCTTGCTGTGATGCCTCTTGCTGATGAATGAAGAATATCCTGCCAGAGTCCCCTGGTTTCAGGTGATGGATTTGAGCCCAGGCTGCAACACAATTCCTTGTGACTGACAAGCTCAGCTATTTGCACTCTTAATCTTGATAATATTTGATTGAATAAATCCAAGGTCATCATTTCCCAGGTGGATAAATTGCTCAAAATATCACCAGCCCTCCAATTACTTCAAACTGCATTAACAAAAAAAAAAGATGAAGAATATTCACATAAGAGCTGCTGAGATTTCAGCCTCGTGGCTGGGAAATATCTACAGCCCAAACCAAAGCTTTGCTGGAGCATGAACGAGCAACTGTGGGGTTCCATTTGTCATCTCATGGCCCACAGCCCTTTTCCTGCAGCCCTCAAACCTCAGGGACACAAACCCCTGGGGAGTAACACTGCTCATGTTCAGTCACAGCCCAGCAGATTCTTTCATTTTGTGTGAAGTTTGATAGGAAGCAGCTTGGCTGAACTGGAGTGATTTCAAGACGTGGGAAGCTGGGAAAGGATAACTATTAATTGGCATAATTTCCTTTCAGCACATACAAACACTTTCTAATAGGGGGAAACATTAAAACTCCCATACTTGAGCTTTAGTGAATACTTTGGGGATGCAACCTGATTTTTCCTTCCTATCTTCTTCAAGAGGCAAAAATGGGAGCAAAAACTTCTGCACCTTGGCTGCACAGAACTTTCACACAGATCTCTGCACAGCATCAGCTGGATGGAAAGATGGTGTGTCATTTGTGAAATATTCCAGTCCTTTATTGTGCAAGCTCCTAATTATTAATGTCTAGGCTCCGTATTTCTGCAGTGAGATTTATGATGTAGCTCAAGGTAGTGGATTTGAACTCATTTTCCCTCAAATCTACAGATGGAAAACCACAGAAGTGCTTTTTATCCCCTCAACTTCTGTAGTCTCTGGTGCAGAAAAACCCCAAGGAACAAACAAGCCCCTCAAAAGAGGAATCTGAGGTGAAAATTATCCTTCTCTGCCACCACCACAGTGGCATAAATGTCTTTTAAACAGCTCCACACATCCCTTGGGGGCAATCCAGACAGATTTTAGCAAAATTTCACTGTTGTGTCTGTTTTTAGGGGATACAAACTGCACTCCTGCAGGCCTCCTTCCATCCCACTGAGGCTTTTCAGGCCAGGTGCAGAATGGGGACTGCAGCAGGAACAGAACACAGCTGGTGCCCTGGGATCAGGAGAAAAGAGGCAATGATGCAAAAGCCAGTGACCACACATAACCCTTGTGGAGGGAGCCAGAAGCTGTCCCCGTGGAACAATAGCAGGAAACTCTGTCACTGAGCTGGCCTGTCTCAGAGCTGGGCATGGAAAAGTCCTGCAGGGGAGAAGCAGAACACTCCTGGGTGTAAAGGGTTTCACTTCTTCATGTGATTCCCACAGCAAACCAAAAGGAAAAGATTTTAAGCCTTGAAATTAAGATGGTTTTCGAGGTAAAAGCATGATTGGAGAGTCAAATGAAGTTAATCCATTTTTTCTCCAAGGATACCATACATTGGGAAAGCACATAGAGTGAGCAAGCAGCACCTGGGCTGGTGGCACAGGCTGCTCTTACTGGTGTAACAGGGCTTAACACAGACAGCTTGTGCTCCAGAAAATACTCATATTTATGGAGTCATATACATATATAGGTGCATATAGACATGCTGAGCACGTGTAATGCAAACAGATAATAAACCCACAACAATTTGGCTCCAGGGTGTGGGATTTAAAAAAAAAAATAAATATTTTAAAAATAGCAGTCTGCACGTGCTGCAGCAGAAGTTGCATTAAAACCAGCACTGCTGGTCCCAGTGAGTTATAGGGGCTTGCAAGAGGCAGGATAATGGGATTTCACCCTGTTTGGTTCCCTCAGAGATGACTGCACTCTTATCAGGAGATGCAGGATCTGAGGCTCTGCCACTGCTCTGATTCATGCTCTGGAATAAAGCAGACATTGGATGGCATCTGCATTGCTGACTCCATTGTGTGTCTTCAGTGCTGATCTTGTTGGTGCTGGGAAAAGGGATTGGGAGGGAAAAGTGCTCCTGCTGCCTGCATGCCACGGCTTTGCTGCTTGCCTTAGGGCCTCACTGGTAAAAATGGGCAAATAAAGAAAATAAATGTGTTCCTGCCTCCATCCCACATCCACCAAGGCAAGGCTTTCAGCTGGTTTTCTCCACCCAAACTTGGCAAAGCAACTTCAAGGAAAAAAGGGAATTCCAACTGCTCTGTTTTCAGAATATATTTGAAATTAAAAGAAAGTAAACCTTGCCCTGTCTTCTCCCTGCACTTTAGTCCCAGCCAGTCTCAGAAAAAGGTGGAAGACAAATATTTTCTTGTTGAGGCTCATTCTACCTCCAAGTGGTTGTTTCCAAAGTCTGAATGTTTTGGTTTTTTTAAAAGTTTCATCTCTGGCACATCTGATTTTCTTCCTTCAGGGGAATAAACAAGAAGAGCAGCAGCCCAGCAGGTGATGAAACAGATTCTTCTCCAACTCTACAAGTAGAAAGTTGAGACCAAGAAGGTGACAAGGAAGATAAATGAACACCTTGGAGGATGCTAATCACACATGGGAGTGATGATTTCCAGCACCTTCTACCTCCTCTGGTGCTCTGGCAGCCCTTGGTGAACATTCACAGCCCCATGTGCCAGATCCAGCAGGGGATTGCTGCTCCTGTTCTCTTCTTGCCCTGAGCTGTGGTGGATGTGGCTCCTCAGCCTCTTCTTCTCCCAGAGAGGGGCTGTGGCACCTTCTGTGCTTAAAACTGGGTGATTTAGCAAGAAAGAAAATTTATATAGATTTATAGAACCATATAAATGTGTAGTGGCTCGTGTATAAAGGGAACTTAAAAGTTCATCTCATTCCAACCCCCTGCCATGGACAGGGACACCTTTCACTAGACCAGGTTGCTCCAAGCCCCTCCAACGTGGTCTTGTGTGGATGTTCATCCTCATGGCATGACCCAGGATGGGTTATCCATGTTGCACAAGGATGACATGGAAGAGGACCCTCTGTGCCTCGTGTCCCTCTTGATATTTTACTCATCAAGGATGCAACCAGGACCTCAGGGGGGTGAGGCTGAAGGTCCTCTGCTGTCCTGGTGGAGCCACTGTGCAGAGCCAGAGCCTTCCCCTTGCAGCTCCTCCCAGCCCAGCCCACCAGAGCCTGCACTCTTGGCATACACACCATCCACGCTGGCTCTGGAGACCTCTGGGGTGATCCAGCAGGAGACCCTCCCCACAGGCCTGTCTCAGCTCCCACCCTCCCACGTTTGGCCCCACCAAACCCCAAAGCTGAAGGAGCAGAGGATTTACAGCAAACAAGAACAGATCTGGGGTTGGCAGCCTGGATGCCCAGCGCCAGGGCCAAGCCTCCTCTCCAGGGAAGTCGTGTCTCATCAAGCCTTGGCTGAGCACTGGCCCAGGCTGGGGCTTGCCCAGCTTCCCAGGGCAGCCTGGCTGGTGACTAATTAGTCATGATTAATAATCACCTCTTCCCTCCATCACGGCACTTCTGCTGGCACCTTCTCATTTGGCACAAACCCCCTTGGGTTCCCTTCCCTCGGCGACCCCACTGCTCCACCAGACGTGGTCAGAACTGGTCCAGAGTCATCAGGGATGGACAAGGAGCCTCTCATCACACCTCCAGGGTTTTGGGAGCTGCCTCCAACTACAGCCACCACCAGCTGTGCCAAGCAGCCAACCTGTGCATTCCCATTTGGACATCCACTGAATTTGCCCCATCCCAGATCATCTCTACTGTTTAATTAATCACAAACAGAAATTCAGGGGAGGGTGGCTGCTCTAGGACAGCACACAGCCATTAAATAAAATATAAACACCTCATCCATACTTAACATCAGGTTTGATCTACACTGTTTTCCTTTCCTTTTTCAAGGTGATTGCAATTTCTTTGGTTGCATTTTGGGAAGGGGAGGGCTGACTTACTGCATAATCTCAGTTTTGATCTATTATTAAATGCCTGCTTTCTTTTTTCTTTTTTCACCCTTTCTCTAGGAAGCCAGAAGCCCCAGCAGGAATTACAGCCAGAAAGGGAGGTGAACTGTGAAATGAAAGCTGCAAGAGAAAGAATTGCTTGGGCTTTTGTTTGAAACTTTCAGAGTTTTCTGATTTTTGGTTGGAAGAAATCTCAGATTGGCAATCCAAGGCCAGAGCCAGGACTCAGTGAAAGTCTGGGGCAGGATCACAGCAGATGAGGCCAGTGGCACTCAGGGCAGCCAGGAACATCAGATTTTTTACCATTTTGGTACCATCTGAAGTTGGAATCTGTTCCTAAGGCCACGCTGGAGATGCATCAGGGCTGATGAGTGATTTTCATCGCCCTTTTTGCCTCCTTCCAGCCCCTCTGCATCGCTGGCAGCGATTCCTCCTTCTGCCCTATTTCAGAAATAAGGAGTTTCTCCTCCTTTGGCACCAGGACACGCTCCCACCTCCCAGCCAGATGAGTCAAAAGCGAGCCTGGCTTTGCTGCCAGCTCCTGCTGAGAGCTGGATGCCCCCCTTGCCACGCCAGCCACTTGGCTGGCCAGCACATGGCCAAACTGGGTCCCCCAGCTCCCTCTGGTATCTGGAGTGGACACAGGCTCGTACAGAGATCATCCACTGACAGCCCCAGAGAAGGGCAGATGCTCGTTAACATTTCCTATTGATTGAATTAATTAGTTTAACAATTTCCTGTTAATTTCCTATCATAATAATTGCCTTATTAACTAATAGGAACAAAGCTATCATTTAACCACCAGGAATGTGACTCAGTGACAGTCACAGCCACCAAAGCTATTTTTTGGGGAAAATAAGAGTTTTTTGAGTGCCTTTGTTTTTAAAGAGTGGCCCATGCAAGCAGCTGAGGGTTTTGCAGCTGAACTGAGCAAGTTCAGACTCATTCTGAAGGAAAAAGCATCCCTGGGCCACATTCCATAGAAAGCTGATTTTTCCAAGGGAATAGAGAAAGGGCAGGGATGTGAGAGCAGCTCCATCTCCTTCTGCAATTGGACATCCCAGTTGTAGAAAATCCAGGGGATTTTTGGGGAAGAAACCCAAAAAATGGCACATCTGGAAGGAGCCATCCCTGGCTGGGAGCAGTCAGGAGCTGTGAACATCCATCTGACAACCTCGAGCATCTGAAGGACCACCAGGACCTCTCCTGGTCCTGCTACAAGAACCATAAAACTTCTGCTTGACCATTTCCAGGCAGCTGCTTCCAGAGCCCACCACAGACCAACTATAGATACAAGAAAAACCAACGCTGACATGGGGCTGGAAACCCTTTCTCATTCCCAAGGGAGACAGAGAAATAGATGAAATGAAGGAAGCAGTTGTGAACCTTCAGTTCCAACTCACCCAACAGTCACAAAATCCTTTTTGGGATCCCCAGTGACCAAATCACAGCTGCCACCAAAACTGACGTCAGTGATATGGGAGCAGATGTTCCCTCACCTTCATATTTCTGCTGGATGTGAGTGATTCAAGTTTCTGGGCACAAAACCAGTTGGAAAGAGTCTCTTGCCAGAGATGTATGCCTGCTAAAAACACCAGAGCTGGATGCCACTGTGACATGAGGGATGTATGTGCCACCTCCTTTCTCCACCTCCAGCCTGAATGCCATCCTGCCTTCCCTTAAACTCAGCAAAAAGGAGCCAAACCAAAGCAACTGTCTGCATTTGGCTTTATCTGCTACAAAATGTCAAACTCTTCAACAGGAATTGCAACATTTCCATCCTCCCTCCCTCCAAAGCAGAAAGAATGGTACAAAGCAGCCAAAAATGTATCAGAAAAAAGAAAGCAGCCACAAATGGACTGAAGATGGAGGTTCCTCTTGGATGACAAAGGGTCCTGCAGGGGAAAAGCCCACCTGAGTTTCTCCACATTCTCTTGTGTCACCTCTGAATTTGCTTCCCATGCATCCATTTACATGAAAATGTGAGTGCACGTGTGGAAATATGATGACTAATGGATGGAACCTGTGCAATGTGTCAAAATCTTCCCTCTCTCCCCATGTAACAGCATTTCACAGGCACTTGAGACATCAGCACCTACATTTAATCTGTTTTCTTGTGAGAGGATGGAATGCATTTAATGAATTACAGTGCTTTTATGTCTCACCAGTAATTCTGCACTGGCATGGCAGCAGAGAAGCCACAGGTTCCCCCAGGCCATTGCTATGGGATCAACAGGCTTGCATCCCCCCTTATTTATTTGAAAAAGCACGTAGGGCACAACACATCATTTAATTTTGATTTTTAAATTATTTTTTTCCCTGCTAATACCCCATTTCCTCCACCTCTGATGGCACTGGACTGCATCTCCTCCTCACTCCTGCACACACAGTGCCCATCCTGCATTGCTGGGACTGCACAGGCTCTCCCAGCAGGGAGAAAGCTCTTGCCCAAGGCTTCTCTGGGACCATTTATAGTCTCCTAACAATGATGTGTACCAGCACCTCCACCCGTGAAATCCCCTCAGTTTCGAACAGCCACATTCCCAGGATCACTGGGACACAGCTGGGCTCCAGCACCCAGACCTGGCCAGGTCTGCTGAGAAACACCTCAGCACCTTCTGCTTTTAGCAGGGATAAAATTTCGCATTTTCCCTCCTTTGCAGCACCTTTTCCTCCCGAGCTGAGCAGCGCTGCCCGCGGAGCCGGCGCATCCCGGGCGGAGCAGAGCGCAGCGCTCCGGCTGACGCACAGCCCTGCCGGGTCAGCCATGCTCACACTTTCCACGTCTGCGGCATCTCAGCCTGGAGCAGAAAGCCCGCAAAGCCCCTTCCTGCAGCAACCCAGGCGAGAAACACACCGAGAAAAGCCCGAGGGAGGCGGAGGACACAGCAGCCTCCGCGGGGAGCGGGGTCTGCACGGAACAGCAGAAGTTTCTTTGCTCGGCCACTGAGGCACATTTGAAGGTGAAGGTTGGACGGGGCTGTGGGAAGCCCGGACTGCCCAGAGCAGAGCGGAACACAAAGAAACCCAGCCCCAGCATGATGAAATTCAAGTTTATTTGCTTTAGCTCGGGTCCAACTTCCCTCGCTGGCTCAGAAAAAATTTCTTTCATGCTGCTCTGTCCGGGAGCTTTCGTGCAAACCAGGTTTTTAACCAACTCAAAACACAACTCCAGAGAGATGGCGAGTCCTGAGCACCCCGAGATCCAAGGAACCGGGACCAGAGCATCCTGACTTCTCCAAGTCCTTTTGCTCTGCTCCGGTTCTCATCCCAGACACGGAGTTAACGCGGCCGTAGCTGAACCATGAAGGCACCACGACCCCGGCGCTGCCGAGATTCCTCTTTAAGGGCAGCCAAACCCATTCCTCCGCTCCCGGGCATCGCTCGCCTCCCCTCTCACCCTTCCCGGCTCCCTCCCTCCCTGCAGGGATTTCTCCTTGTTCCACAGAAGCCTTTCCAAAGCCTCCAATGTTCCCCATGGCCCAAATTGCCAAACTCGAACGCAACTTTCACCGGGGGCAGAGCAGCCCCCGCCCGCTGGCTCATCGCAGCCGTCACATTAAACCTGATTTATGTTGCACCATCCCGGCGCAGCGGGAGAGGAGCCGCTGCCACACCGGGGCCACCGGCGCGAGTTTCCCCCAACTTTGGGGACCTGGATAAAAGCCCACTCCCCCCTCCAAGAAGGCAGCTGCCAGGGTTCATCCCACTGGAAAAAAACCCAGTCCCCAAACACCCCCGGGCCCAGGGACATGCTCAGC
Organism: Setophaga petechia; assembly: GCA_024362935.1. Classification (NCBI taxonomy): domain Eukaryota; kingdom Metazoa; phylum Chordata; class Aves; order Passeriformes; family Parulidae; genus Setophaga; species Setophaga petechia. The sequence goes on along the minus strand of JANCRA010000085.1, from coordinate 158,475 downwards.
CGCGGGACATCTCCATCCCGGGATAGGGAGGGGAAAGGAGGAGGAGGAGGAGGATGGTCCCCTCCAGGAGGGACCCATCCCGGGAGGGGCTGGTGCTGCTCCCCGCCTGAGGCCGGGGCGCCCCTCCTGTGGGGCGGGGAGTGATTATAAAGTAGAATAAAATAAAGACATAAAATAATAAAATAAATGGGGAAAAAATAAAATAAAAGCGAAACCAGTAAACTAAAAAAAAAAAAAAAACAGCAAATAAATCCAATAAAATAACATACCATATAATGAAATTAAACAACACCCTGCCGTCCGAAGCGTCCCGCGGAGCGGCGCTTACCTGGCGGAGGGGCCGCGCTGCCCCGCGGAGCTCCGCGCTGTCCCTGCGGCCGCAGCCCGGCGTGCGGAGCCCGCGGAGCCCCCGGCCCCACTCGCTGCATTCTGGGAAGCGGCGCCCAAGCGTGGGAGCGCGGTGCCCTCTGGTGGCACCTCCCGCCTGTGGGGTCCCCTCGGCTGGGAAGGGGCGCGGGGACACCCGCAGGGTGATTTGGGGTTCTAATAGGGTGAGTGTATGATGTGTATCGCCATATGGCTGTGTATGGATACGTGGTGTTATGTACATGCATATATATATAGGATATATATATTATATAAATATATTATACATGTATTTATATATAATATTTATTTATTTATTTTATATATTCATATATGCATGTATATGAATGTAATTTTATTAATATGTGGTATGCTTATTTATTTATTTATTTATTTATTTGTTTGTTTGTTTGTTTGTTTATTGTGCCTGTGTAAAAACTTAGAATCCCAGAATGCTTTGTTTTAGAAGGGACCTTAAAAATCACATTATTCTACACCCCTGCCATGGGCAGGGACACCTCCCACCATCCCAGGGTGCTCCAAGCCCCGTCCAACCTGGCCTTGGACACTTCCAGGGATCCAGGGGCAGCCACAGCTTCTCTGGGAATTCTATTCCAGACTCTCCCCATCCTCACAGGAAGGAATTCCTTCCCAATATCCCATCCATCCCTGCCCTCTGGCAGTGTGCAGCCATTCCCTGTGTCCTGTCCCTCCATCTCTTGTCCCCAGTCCCTCTCCAGCTCTCCTGGAGCCCCTTTAGGCCCTGGAAGAGGCTCTAAGATCTCTCCAGAACCTTCTTTTCTCTGTGCCCATTCCCAGGCAGACCCAAACCACCTCTGGAAAATAAATGGGAAGCCCTGGTTTGGAGAGGAAGGGGCAGATGTTGGGGCACATCAGCTCTTGGGGTGGAACTCGTGGCTGGAGTTGCAAGGTTCAGAGCATTCCCCTCGTGAGAACTTGTTAGACACAAATAGAGTGGGCTGTGGTTACAGAAATGTATGGATAGAGGGACTGGAAATGTATGGATCAATGGATTGGAAATGTATAGATAGAGGGACTGGAAATGTATGGATCAATGGATTGGAAATGTATAGATAGAGGGACTGGAAATTTATGGATCAATGGATTGGAAATGTATAGATTGGAAATGTATGGATTGATGGACTGGATGTACCCAAGGATGTTGCAGGAGGATGTGGGGCCAGGGTGGGTTTGGGGACTCTGGGTCACAGCCCCACTCCTGACTCTGCTTTTCCCCACAGGAATCTCCTCCCTGTGCCCAGGCTGCTTGGAAAGGTAATTAATGCATCTCAGGTGGGTAATTAATTCATCTTGGGTGGATAATTAATGCAGTTTTGTGGCAGAATCACCTAAATATTAACGAGATTTTGTGGTTTGACCTCTCTGGGTCAGCACTGCTCTGCTGAGCCCAGCACTGGGATCCTGCTTGGAGGGCAACCAATAACTCAGCAAAACCCTGGGGAAAAGTGGGATGATGATCCCAGTGGGATGATGATCCTCCACCCAGCCACGGTGGGATCACCCAAAAATGGGATTAAAACCCAAATACCACTCTGAAAGTGAGAGCCCACAAGCCTTGATCCACATTCCCAGTTTGCATCAAGATCCACTAATGTAATTCCTGGGATTGTTTTCTGACAGGAGAAGCAGCTGGAGGTCATGGACAAGAGCTGGAACAGATCCACCTGTGACAGGAGAGGGGAATTGCTGAGGACTCTGAGGCACAGCAATCAGGTGTGTGCACACCTGGAACTCATCTCTCTCCTTTTCCATGGCAAGAGAAGCCTCACAGGAAGAACTTGGCTTTCTGATGCCACCTTGTGTCTGCTGCAGATGTGAAGTGACATTTCAGACCCTGCCAGTAGCTGGTTCTGACTCAAAAATCTTCTTTTTCAACCCAATTCCCCATTCTGCAGCCTCTATTCCTGTGATGTCTTTCTACAGGCTCCTGTTTCTTCCCCAGGGGCAGGGATGTGACTCTTTGGACATCAGGGTCCCTGTCCCAATCAACACTTGGCCAAATTCTGGGGAGGGCTGCAAGTATTCCTCAAATCCCAGGAAATCCTGTGTTTTCCTGGTGTGTTTGTCATGTCTCATGTCCAGAGCAGCAATGACTGTTCTGAACAGTTTAAATAAAACAAAACATTGTGAATGTCCCCGGGGAGTGACCAAGGATGGGGATAGGGGCTCCTTTATGAGAAATCTTGCCTCTAACTGCTTTTCCTGGCACCATTTCCACAGCTCCAGGTGGCAGCTCAGGCATAGATAATCCAGTGGAGCACAGTGATGGAATTTGTGGAGATTACAAAGGCTGGAAACGTTTCTATGGAACATCCAGGTGTGGTCAGATGGACAGAGAAGAGCAAAGCCAGCAAGGAGCATCTCCTCTCCATCACCTGAGCTCCTGGGGTACCTTTTGGGGAGCAAATTTAACTTTTCCACTTGATTTTAATCAGCTCATCAGCGATGGGCACTGACAGCACACCAGCTAGGAGGTTTATGTCTGTTATTCCCTAAAGATTAGCCTGTGGGATCCAAGAGAGGGAAGTGGCTGCATCTCCAGCTCACTGGAAGAGTGCAAAACTGTCTCCCCAAAAAGCCCTACTGCTCCTCCTTTATTTATTTGCATTACCCAAGGACCAGTTCTTTCTTTTTTCCTTCCCATTTTCCTTTCCTTTCTTTTCCCATTTTCCTTTCCTTTCTTTTCCTTTCCCATTTTCCTTTCCTTTCCTTTCCCATTCTCCTCTCCTCTCCTGTCCTTGTCCTGTCCAACAACCCCTCCTCCAGCCTGAGGATCCCATATGGACCCTATAGGATGGGGGGATGCTTTCCCAACACTCTTGGTGGGGCCATACAGGGTGTGTGGATTTGTACTTGTGCCCTTAGCTGTGTGCACACTTGGGAAGGAACCAAAATAGCAAAACCTGACCCTGAAAATGTCCCAAAAGCTTCTTGTCCCCATTTGACCCCAGAAGCAGTCTGGGGTATGTGGCCATGGAGGGAGCTGGGACGTGATGGGGGATTGAAACCTGCTGTGCTGAGAAATCCTGGGGAGCTGAAACCAGGGACAGGGCTCTGCTCCCTCCTTCTGGTGCTGCTTTCACAGGAGCTGCACCTGGAGGCTCCCCGGCGTGTCAGGTGACACCCACAGAGCTCCTCCTGGTCTCTGGGGCGGTGGGCAGACACCCACCACCCATGCACTAAAGAATTGCTTCCCCCCAGCCCTCCTAGAGGCCACACACAACTAAATTATCAACTGTGACAACTGAATTATCCCAGATCCCCACGGGGGTTCTCCCGGGTGGGGCTGGTCCGTCCCGGGGCTCAGAGGAAAGGACACGGGACTCCTCCTGCAGGGTCACTGATGGGACACAGCCCTGGTTGTCCCCCACATGTCCCTCAGGGCAGGACATGGAGCAGAGGAGGGGACCCTGCGGCCCGGGCACTGCAGGGCACCAGAAAAGATGGGAAAAGGACAAAGGAACACGAAACTCCCGTTTGCAGCTCCAGGCAGCGCCGAGTTTGATGTGATTTCTGCACATCCCATGATTCTCCAGCTCTCACGGTGTCCCTACAAACCACATTTGTAGGGACATTTTTGGCCTCTGCAGGATCCCAGCTGCAGTGGGATCGAGTGGCTGGCACGGAAATGCCACCCTTTTCCTGCCGCATCCACGGATGTATCCCCACCCCTGAGTGCTGGTCCCCAGTGCCATCACCGCCACTTTCCTCCTGCCGCCGGTGTCCCCGGGAGCCCGGGGCTCGCGCGGTGCGCAGGGTGGCACTGTTGCCTTAAAAATCGCCTCTGCTCCTCTGGGGACGCCGCTTCTCCGGGCTGGATATCCGCGGCCGTCCTGCCCCCACACAGGGAGCCCCCGTGGGCTCCCCGGGCTGTGCTCAGTGTCCCAGGCTCATGCTCGCACAGGCGGGGATGAGCCCGCGCGTTTCCCTGGGGATTTTCCTCCCGCATGGGCTCCCCGGGCTGTGCTCGGTGTCCCAAGGTCATGCAGACACAGGCGGGGGGAACCCGCGCGTTTCCCTGGGGATTTTCCTCCCCCGTGGGCTCCCCGGGCTGTGCTCAGCGTCCCAGGTTGGTGCTCACACAGGCGGGGATGAGCCCGCGCGTTTCCCTGGGGATTTTCCTCTCCCAGGGTAGCTCAGTGGTTTCTGCCCCTCGGTTTGGGTGGAAAAGCTGCGGCGGATCCTGGCAAACTGCCCCAAGGGCAGATGTGGAGCACTGCCTTGGATCAGCATCGTGGCTTCTCCCACATCCTCCCAAACCTCCCAGCTCGAACCACTGGAGGATTCTGCGAGCATCCCAAGCACCAATTCCTCCCCTGAACGAGCATCCCTCCATCCCTGCACAGCAGAACATCCTCCCCGCACCCAACGCTGCTCCAAGAGCTCTTTCCAAAGGACCCCAACTCCCCACTGTCCCGGGATGAGGGAAAAGCATTGAAGGATGGCTCATCCTTGGGAAAACGGGATGCAGGGGAAACAATTGTCCAACGAGCTCTGATTACAGTGGGAGCAGAGAAGGAGAAGGAGGAGGAGGAGGAGAAGAAGGAGCTCTCGTAATGCCGGGAGCTGCTTGAGTCAGTATTGAGCACATGAGCTCGCGGGACGGTGCAGCTTTTTCTGCTCCTGCACCTCCCCTGATCCCACTTCCCTGACTGATGCAAAGCCCAGGAGGCAGCACTGGGAATTCGATTTCAGATTTACGGCTGCTCGAGGCAGGAACGGAGATGTCCCTGTAACACCCACTGTCACCGCCGGGGCTCCTCCCTCCCGGGCTTCCAGCGAAAAACAAACAATTCTCATTCCTGCCAGTCACAGCTTTTCCAGCAGCAGCTGCTCCGCCCGGGGATGGCAATCGCTCCGCAGCAGCTGGAGGGAGCAGTGCCCCGCGGACGGGTCGGGAGGGTCACTGGCAGTGAGTGACAGGGTCAGGGTTTCTGGGGCGCCCGGGGGTGACCCGGCACCTGTTAACGGCCGGCACCTCCTCATTGTGCCGCCGCTAATTTCTCACAGCTCTGGAGGCCGTCACTCCAATTAGCGCCCCGTCCCTTCTCCCCGCTCCCGGACTAACGAGCTCTGGCAGGACCCGGGAGTTCTGCTCGCGGTTAAAGCTCCCGAAGACCGGGGTTAACCCTTCACCTGCCCGAGCAGCGCCGCTGCCACGGTCGGGTCACCCAGGGGAGCACCAGGAGTTTTTGTGGAACGAGCGGGCTCTTCGGGATTGCTTTTAGGAGAAACATCTCAAGTGGAGAAAAGGAGTTGAAAACTAAAGGTGGTTTCTGGTTTTCACAGAATTGTTTAGTTATGAAAAGACCTCGGAGATCATCGAGACCAAGTTTTGACTGATCACATGGGGACTCTGCCACCTCCCTGGCAGCCCCTCCAGTGTTTTCTGTCAGGAAATTCCTCCTGATGTCCAACCTGAATCTCTCCTGGCACAGCTTGAGGGCGTTTCCTCTCGTCACTAGAAGTCCAAACTCTTGGTTAGCCCCAGTTTTTATTGCTCTTCCAGGAACCAGCACATCGATGTCCCTGCTCCCTCTGTGCATCGGTGCCATCGTCCCCAAGGGCACCTCACCCTCAGAGTCTGGGGACCACCATGAAAGCCCCAAACCCACCCTCTGCAAAGGAGAACTTGGGAGCTGCTTGCCTCCCAAAAATTAAAGCTGAGGAACAAGGTTCACTTTTCCCTAACCCCCTTTCTGCAGCCAAACAGATGTTCTGTGTCTTTTGGCAGGGGCTGAGCCTTATCAGATCAGAGGGCTTTGAAGGCATCGGTGGGGGAATGTCGGGGCTCGTCCCTTCTGGCAGATTCCAGGTGGGATTTGGAGCTGGATTGTGTTGCAATTCAGGGCCTTAAGGGATTTTCTCAGCACGTTCTCCCAAAGGCAGGAACCCTCTGCACCAGCACTGAACAGGAAGCAGTGGAGGATATGTCTGCACCAAACAGGAATATTAATATAATTATATTTATAATACTGCATTACAGCAGCTTGGGAAGAGGCTGGCAACCATTTGGCACTGCAGATCCATTCTTCTCCAGCTTTCCCACCATTTCAGACGTCAGGATAGTTCCAAGTTGCTGAGTATCCATGCAGCACTCTCCTGGGAGACCCTGGAAATATTTCAAGCCAGCTCCTGGGATGCAGAGGCTTTGAAATGCTGCAGGGGGAGGGTGTGTGGAGGCAGTAAATGGGGGCAGGAAGCAAAGGGGATGGGGGGATCTCACAGAACCCAAACTCCAGGAGATGGGTGAGGATAAAGCAGCTTTCCCCACCCGGGATGTCCCCGTGGGATGAAGGGGGAGCAGGAGGTGCAGTGGGGTGACAGCAGCAGGACGTGGGTGCAGGACAGAGGTGGCACACAGGTGCAGGCACTGAAACTGGAGCCTGAACATCAATCCAGGGTGTCTGGAGTGTTATCACAAAAACCAGTCCGACCGGCAGCCGAGGGCGTTGGATCCCAGCCGGTCACGCTCCAGGGACGGCGGCTTTGTCCCACTGGGCTGGAGCTCTGAGCTCGAGATAACTCCTAAAAAAAATGACTTCTTATAAAACAACCCTTCTATTTCTGCCTGTTTTGTTTCAGCCTTTTGTTAGCAGTGATTTCTTGGAGTAGGTTCAAATTGGATATGAGGAAAAATTCTTCCCTGTGAGGGTGGGGAGGCCCTGGCACGGGGTGCCCAGAGAAGCTGCGGCTGCTCCATCCCTGGAAGTGTCCAAAGCCAGGCTGGACAGGGCTGGGAGCACCCGGGGACAGTGGAAGGTGTCCCTCCCCATGGCAGGAGAACAAGATCAATTTAAGGTCCCTTCCCACCCAAACCATTCCATGATCCAGTGATTTTGTTGTCTTTAGGATTAGTGCATGGCCAGATGCTCTTCTCCCTTTACACTGGAGAACAAACGACAACAGGGGCAGGAGCTGGCAGAGCTCAGAGACAAAGCTGGCCCCAAAACTGCAACGGGGTGTTAAAGTGGGTCAGGAATGTGATCGTGACTAAAACACCCCCACCCCTAATCCCAGCCTGGGGGTCTGAACTGACCTCGGCCTCCTGCAGCTCCTCCCACCTCCCTCACCTGCAGGTCCTTAAAGCACCTTGGGAGGGCCAAACAAGCTCCAGGCGACTCCGTGTCCTCCCCGAGCCCTGCATTAACCCCTCTGGCACCCAGCAATGCCCCACGGAGGGGAGACAAACGCTGAGAGCTCCCGTTCCTCATCCCTGCTGGGTTCAGCTGCACTGGGAATCCCCTCGGCTGCAAGAGATCCCATCTCTGGCTGCTTGACTGCAGAGCTGGTCACTCACAACCTACAACAGTTTAACTTCAGGGCAGATGGAGCAGAGCAGCAGCTCCTAAAGTTTCATCCCTGAATTATTTCTCTAAGGAGACCTAAACCAGCAGTAGGAATTAGTGAGAGGAGTTATTTTATCAGCAGCCATGCGAGACTCAGCATACGGCTTCCAACCCAAACCAGCCACGTATCCGCCCAAGTGCCAGACAGCTCCTTCAGATAAATCACTCATCCTGTCCTCAGCTTGGATTTGGCAACAAAAACCCCCAAACATCCCTGGCATTGCTGCTCCCAAACCTGTTTGCTCCTCTGTGCTGTGAAACGCCGGTGGTTTGAGCGGTCTATTCTTGTAAAAGGGCGGAGAAACCCGGAGCCGAGATCTGCCGAGAGCTTTGTGTTTGCTGGAACGGTGCCCGGCGTCCGCGAGGGCAGATGTTGGGGGGAGATTGAGTCTAGAAAGTCTTTCTTCAAATTCACAGAGCTGCTGGCCAGAGTAAAATCTGATATTTAATTCTTTAACCTTTATATCTCAACTGCTGCCGAACTGGGTTTTTTAATGGGGGTAGGATTACACCCACGGGAGAAGAATTGAAAATCTGTTACCAGAGTTTTTCCATCGTTTTATTAAAAACTTCCAAAGGTCTAAAATGAAAATGTACACCAACTACAAGGGAACCAATTTGTACACTCACAGTTAAAGTGCTAAAAATTAAACGTTACAAAACCGACACTGGACTACTGTAAACAAGTCTACCAAGAGCCGAGTGCAAGTGGGGTCAGCCGCGGGCAGGGACTGCCCCACACATTCCAAGACGTAAAAATCTCCTGGGAGCTCCTTCCCCTCTCCTGAGGAGCTGGGCGTCGTCACAACACGGACACCCGACACCGGAGCGCCGAGGGAAGGGCTGCCAGAGGCGGTACATGCACCGAGTTCAGCAAAATCGGGGGAAACGCCGCGCCCGGGGGAAAATCAATCCTGATCCCCTTAGGAAAGAAGCACGAGGGGATGGGGGTAAAGCTTCACATTCATCTGGACATTCTGCTGCTCCAGGAGGACCTGGGGATGTCTCCTGTGCTCTGCTCCGTGCCCTGGTTTCACCACACGGATGGAGCTCCCTGCTGCTTTCTGGGATCCGCAGGGCCCTGGAGCTGGGCTGGAGAATCGGCTCCCCTGAAGGGCGGGCACTGCTCTAGGCTGGCCTAGCTCTGCTCCTTGTGCCCTTCCTGAGGGATTTTCCCCTTCCCTCCTTGTGGGCACTGCTCTAGGCTGGCCTGGCTCTTCCTGAGGGATTTTCTTCCTTGTGGGCACTGCTCTAGGCCAGCCTGGCTCCTCTCCTTGTGCCCTTCCTCTCTGTGGGCACTGCTCTAGTTGGCCTGGCTCTTCCTGAGGGATTTTCCCTTTCCTCCTTGTGGGCGTTGCTTTAGGCTGGCCTGGCTCTCATCCTTGTGCCCTTCCTGAGGGATTTCCCCTTCCCTCCTTGTGGGCACTGCTCTAGGCTGGCCTGGCTCTCATCCTTGTGCCCTTCCTCTCTGTGTGCATTGCTCTAGGCTGGCCTGGCTCATCCTGAGGGATTTTCCCTCCTTGTGGGCACTGCTCTAGGCTGGCCTGGCTCGTCCTGAGGGATTTTCCCTTTTCTCCTTGTGGGCATTGCTCTAGGCTGGCCTGGCTCTCTCATCCTTGTGCCCTTCCTGAGGGATTTTCCCTTCCTTTCCCTCCTTGTGGGCACTGCTCTAGGCTGGCCTGGCTCTCTCATCCTTGTGCCCTTCCTGAGGGATTTTCCCTTCCCTTCCCTCCTTGTGGGCACTGCTCTAGGCTGGCCTGGCTCTTCCTGAGGGGTTTTCCCTTCCCTCCTTGCTGGAACAGCTCGTGAGCAGTGCTGGATTTGGCCATGACCAGATTTCAGCTCCCAGTGCCACCCTGTGCTCACCAGGCCCTCCTAGAGCTTAAAGCTGCCAGCACCAAATCTGGGTCTGAGCTGGAAGAAAAGGAGAACACGAACACACAGACACCCAAACGTGGTGTTTGCTGCTGCTGGGCTGTTCATGCTTTCACAAAGAGCAGCAGCCTCTTCCATGCAACGGGACCGCAGCTCCGATCCGGGATATTCACAGGAGCTGAAGGGGTTAGGAAAGAAGGAACACCACAAACTCAGGGGGATCTGTTGTCAGTGCAGTTGGGTTGGTAAAGCAGGAGATCCCTGGGACACTGGGAATGAGGAGCTGTGCGTTTTACAGGAAGCTTTGATGGAGCAATTCCACAGAGCAGAGATTTTTTGGGGCTGCAGCGTTCGTGTGCACAGGAGGGACAGGGATGGAGTTTGGGGTGAACTGGGGAGGCCAGGCACTGTCCAGCTCCCCTGCCTGCTTCCTGCAGAGAGGATCCAGCCTTTGGTGGCTGCAGGGACCCCAGGAGGAGCTGTTCAGCTGCAGGGACACGCAGGGAGCCAGAGCACCCCGGGGATTCCAGGAATGCCCTCCTGGCCAGGGCTTCCAGCTCGGGGGGCATTTAAAGCTTGGCACCAATCCCACAGACCAGGCCCCCGGGCTGGAGCTCCCACCAGGCAGGGAAACACCCCAAAACCACTCGTGGTGCCCCTGCCTGAGATGCTGCTGGGGCCACATTCACACTGGGATGCACTTCAGAGCCCCTGCACGGTGAATCCACGGTGATTTGGGAGCTGCAGCCCCGTGAGCCCCAGCTGGGGCACTGCAGCAGGGCTGGGGCACTGCTCCATGGCTGAGGAGGAATTCCTCTGTTCCCGGGAGGAATGCTCTGCTAGGAGAGCTCAGCAGGGCTGGCCCAGGCGTTGAAGGTAGAAGGGAGGGGGCAGGCAGGCAAAAATCCCAGGTCGAGTTTAATCTTCTCTCTGGGGTGACAGGAGCCTGTCCCTTCAGGATCAGGGAGGAATGGCTCAGACATTCCCATCTGGAAGCAGGACTGGGACTGAGCCTCACAGATTAACAACATTTCCAGCAGGATCCTTCTCCAAGCTCCAGCATTGTTCCTCTCCCTGTCTCTAAACAAGTCAAAGCATTGCTGTAATTTATTAAAAAAAATCTTGGAAGCTGAGCCAAGAGGATCAACGTAAACCCTTGAGCTTATTTAATTCAGTTCCAGTGTTTAGGAAAACTCAGCTTATCCAGATTTCTACCAGAGCACCCCTTTGAGGCAGTGAGTCAGGAGGAGCTGGACTGGAAAACAGCAAAGGTTCCACCCTTGGGGCTTCCAGGGAGTTGCAGCTTCTCCTCTTTAAGCCACTCCAAAGGATTTTTCCACAGCTTGGGATGTGGACAGTTGTCCCTGGGCCGGGACTATCCTTAGGCCAGGGCTATCCTTAGGCCAGGACTATCCCTGGGCTGGCCCCAGGGCTGTTTGCCGAGCAAACAGGCAGAGCAGAGCCTGCTCTGCCCCAGGGCCCCGGGGGCTGACAACAAAGAGCTTTGTTATCCCACGCTGGGCTCCATCTGCCCTCTCCTCCTGACCCGCTGGAAGCAAGAGAGACAAGCTGGGATAAAATCTGGGAGCCTTTGATTCCACAGCACACAGGTTATGAGCTGCAATTAAAATGAGTTAATTGTGGAGCAGCTCCTGCCCCGGCCCTGCCCTCGAGGCTGGTGCACAAAGGCTTCTCAAGGTGGCTCCAGCAGGTCAGGGAGGGACGATGGAAGGACAATGCAAAAATAAGGATTTGTTTCCCAGCAGGGATTACTGAGGTAGGTTTGCAGCCAGCAGTGTTTCCTCGTGCTGGATCAATCCCCACAGAAGATGCTCCAGAAGATCTCCAGCACCATCCTTGACTTCTGCCTCCAGTGTATCCCAAGGGGTCCTTTCCACACAAAAAAAAGCCCAAACTGAGAATTCCCTGCCATGAATCTGCAGAAGGGGATGGAAACAACCACAGCAGAGGCAGATCTGTACCCAGGATCCCTGACCTGGGGATCCTGTCTCCTCCTCGAGGACTGCCCTGGGCTTCCAGCTGCCACATCCTCCTTGTCCCCATCTGGGGACAGCTCCTGCCTCAGTTTCTCCCACCCATCTCGGAATTCTTGCTCAGCACAGAGAATCCTCCCCAAACCAGCCCTGGCATCACAAGGGAGGTGGGGCACCCTTGAATGAACCCCCCTGGTCCCTCTGGCCTCAGGTGCTGGGGTTTGTAAACAGGCTCAGCTCTGGCTGTAGGGACGGGCTCTACATTCCTGCTTGGGGGACAAATTCAGCATTCCTATGATAATATTTGTTTTTTAAATAGATCAGGAACAGGCAATCTCAGCTTTTGTACATGACTCTAAAAAATAAATGGCTGAATATTATCTAGATAACTGCTTTTAAAACCCATCTCTTCCTACAGAAATTGTAAACGAGTAGAAAATTTAAATAGTCTTTTGTAAAAAAGCAAGGACAATACAAGTTATAAAAAAATCGCTCTTCCCTGCCTCTCTCTTCCCCCCACCCTGTGGAAAACTGAGCCTGGGCAGCTCTGGGAGGAGCTGGTGATCCTCAGGGGAGCTTCCTTTCATTCCTGTGGCGTTGCCAGGGTCACCAAACGCTGCCAGCTCGCGGGGATGTCCCTCAGGCAGCGCCGGGCGTGTCCCTGCAGGGAGGTGCACGGAGGGATTCCTTCAACCATCACGAGTTCCCTCAAGTCTCATCAGAACAGCTCCCAGCACCACCCCGACACCGAGATTTCGGCCGAGCCAAAGGAGGGACACGGGGACGAGGAGAGAGGAGGAAGGGGGAGATTGTTTTCCACAGGGAATAAGAAATTCAGCAGTCGTGTCCGACGAGGACCAGTTCTCAAATAAATAATTACCTCCCGAGAGGTTCAGAGCACACCACCAGCCTCTCACTCAGTGGCTCAAGTCCCACGCGGAGAAGCCGAGCGCGGCCGAGGCTGAGGCTGAGGCTGACTGCGAGCGCTGTCACGGGCTGGGCAGGGTCAGGCGCTGGTGCCATCCTCCTCGATGACGCGGTTCATGCTGGTGCCGTGGGTGATGTGTGTCACCGGGTTGCTGCTGAGGTCCCTGACGCTGCTGTGCCGTGACTGCTCGTTCAGCCGGTGGCAGCTGCTGTGCCGCGAGTGGTCGGTCAGTCGCGACATGCTGCCGTGAGGTAGTCGCTCCTCCACGCCCCTGTAGCTGCAGGGAGTGTACCTGATTGAAGGGAAAACACAGAGTGATCATCAGCCATGTGAAAAATTCGGATTTTATGATTGGCTTTTTGCAGATATTCAAATGAGTATTAGATTTGTTGTGTTAGAAAGTAATGCTGGATTCATTCTCTTTAGTGTGAGTGGTCGGTCAGTCGCGACATGCTGCCGTGAGGCAGTCGTTCCTCCACGCCCCTGTAGCTGCAGGGAGTGTACCTGATTGAAGGGAAAACACACAGTGATCATCAGCCATGTGAAAAATGTGTACGTTATTATTGGCTTTTTAAAAATATTCAAATGAATATTAGATTTGTTGTGTTAGAAAGTAATGCTGGATTCATTCTCTTTAGTGTGAGTGGTCGGTCAGTCGCGACATGCTGCCGTGAGGTAGTCGTTCCTCCACGGCCCTGTAGCTGCAGGGAGTGTACCTGATTGAGGGGAAACAGAGTGATCATCAGCCATGTGAAAAATGTGTATGTTATAATTGGCTTTTCGTAAATATTCAAATTAATATTATGTATTTGTGTTAGAAAGTAATGCTGGATTCATTCTCTTAAGTAGTGCGAGTGGTCGGTCACTCGTGACATGCTGCCGTGAGGTAGTCGTTCCTCCATGGCCCTGTAGCTGCAGGGAGTGTACCTGATTGAAGGGAAAACACAGAGTGATCATCAGCAATGTGAAAAATGCAGATTTTATGATTGGCTTTTTGCAGATATTCAAATGAATATTAGATTTGTTGTGTTAGAAAGTAATGCTGGATTCATTCTCTTAAGTAGTGTGGTAAATAGAGTTTTAGGTTATAAAAAATGTTAAAATAGAAACTGTAAGAGCCTAAATGAGGGATGCAGTACTCCAGGCAGCTCTCCAAAATGCAGTTTATTCTGTCTTATTACAGCAGTCCAGGGTGGTGGGTGACAGAGCTGTGCCTACAGCTGTCAGCTCCAGCTGCAGGCAGGGCTGGAGACCCTTTGGTTTTGGTTACATTGTATTATAGACTTTTCTTTTGGTTACAGTGCATTATCTACTTTCCTTTGCTGAGCATCTTAATACAGTAGAGCAATCTGTACCTTAACTATTATCTATAGCCTATCATACCTACTCTAATTCCCATATTCATGTCACTGTTCTCCAATCACTAAAAGTTAGTACGTTACAGTTTAAGCTAGAAGTTGTTTTTCATTTTTCTTGCAGTGTAAAATTCTGAGATCTTTTTTCTCCCTGCAACTTTGCTGACTTGTTTGCCTGTGCTCTCTTTCTGCTTGGTAAAAATATCTTCTTGTTTGAGGTGGGTTTATCCTTTGCTCTAAGCCATAAAAACCCCTTCTAACTAACACACCCTTTGCCTCCTTGGTTATCCAGTAAGACTCAGCAATTCTTTTCTTCTATATCAAAACTTGCTTCCATCTCCATTCCTTCATCAGACTTTACATTTAAAAATCTTTCTGCTAAGCAGAAAGTTCTTCTACGCATATCTGTGAGACTTTCTTGTCAAACTTTCACCCTTCCCAACAAGAAATGAGGATTACTCATTAATTACTATGCAATGTAGCAGGCTCCACGGAGGGCCGAGGCTCAATGACAGGAATTGCTGAGTCACGATGAAACAGCAAAAGAAGCTCCTGTCTTGCGCCTTTGGAGCCCGGCTTATCTCTGTAACCCCACAGGGCACTTTCCCTTAGCCCCTGCCATTGGACCCGTCTGGATCCATCCCTCTGTACCCTATAAAAAGGGGAGGTTTAGCCCGTTCTGGTTGGAAGAGCCATCGCTGGAGCCCTTCACAGCCCCCTCAATAAAGCCATGGCTGTGGAGCGCCAGCACGATTTCCTTCTCCTCTCTCACGTCTGCTTCCCCTCTAGCCTGCCAGGCTCCTTAGCAAGCCAAGAGCTGGAATCCTGAGGGAGCTGATCATCACTGAAGAGCTGAAACCCACGAAGCTTGCCAAGGTAACCACGGCCACGGGCGGCCGGGGCGCTCGGACACTGCCCCCGGGAGGGACTGAGCTGCCGGGCCGGGCTGCCTCTCGGGGCGAGATCAGACCAACAGGCTGAGGGTTTGATGTAGGATACTGTAATTTTAAAGAAAAGACTTGCACTGAGATAGCAGCCACGGGACACCTGAATCTTTCAGAGAAAAAGAATTTATCGCCCTCTTATCAGAAGAAATGAACTTCTTCCCGCCTCGAAGGCGCTGTTGGGATTCAGAGGAAGAAGTGGAGGATGACAGAACAGAATCCTGTGTTTGAATGGAATGTATGCATCATGGATGAGGTGTATGAATATGCAGCAAGCTGCTGTTTTTAAAAGTTAATCCTTTGCTAATGTGTGTCCTTTTTCAGGCTTATTTTGCCCAGACAAAGGTACCCGGACATCCGTAACTCTTTGTCTTTATTGTCTCATATTGTCCTAATTCAAATTGTCCAAATCATTATTACTCTAATTGTATTACTATTTTTATAACCATTTTATTACTATAAAACTTTCAAAAATTTAAAATCAAGCGATTGGCGTATTTCACACTGAGCCGCTGGAGGAATGCAAACAGAGCTCTGAGTGAGGAGGAGCCATTCCCTGCTCGGCTCCCACGGCCCCGGGCAAAGCGTTTCAGCCCCTCACAATGGGGCTCGCTCCAGCAATGGCTGGTATTGGTAATTAGGGGAGTGAAACGCTCGGTGATTAATTACCCTGGAAACCTTAGCTCCGCCTCAACTCCGACCCGTGCCCTTGTTTACTCCAGCAGGGCCAGGAGTATTGACAGGCACAAAATCGACTGACACACGGACAAAAGCAGCCGGGAAAGTGCTGAGCTGACCTTGGGCAGCTCTGTTTTCCCGCACGGTGGAACACGGAGCGCTCCCGTGCAGGAAAACCAGCGCTGGACACAGCCCTGCCGTGGAATTAATCCACCAAGACCAGCACACTGAAAATATCAGAGCGTTTTTTCTCTCTGCAGTCCAGACACTGACACGGAGAGGAGATGCACCAGAACATCAATTCTAGCAGAATTATGGCCACGTGTCCGGCTGGAAGGGGCCTGTCCATCCCAAGATCTGCCCAGAGAGGCTGGGGACTCCCCACACCTGGAATTGTCTGAGGACAGGCTGGACGGGGCTTGGAGCAACCTGGGACAGTGGAGGGTGCCCCAGAGAGGTGGAATGAGAAGATCTTTGAAATCCCTTCCCAAACCATCCATAATGCCCCGAATATCTGGAGGACCTATCCTGGATTGCAAGGTAAGTGTGTATTTTATTTACCATCTGTTGGAGGTGGGGCAGCTGTCTTCTGTTCATTGGGCAGTTTTCTTTATCTCTTCCACAACCAGGAGATATCTTCTGTTAATGGGCCTTTAGTTATTAATTATCTTCTGTTAATGGGCCAGTGAGTGTCCCTGCATGGCTGATAAAATTCCATCATCCCATTGGACGATGCTCTGCCCAGGGGGAGGAGCCAAGCATTCCTCCCTGGATATAATCTGAGGTTTGGAGCACCAGGGCAGCCTTTTGCACTGCATTCCCAGAGGATCAGCCTTTCCCACTGTACCCCAGAGGAAGACCAGGCCATTTTCACCACCACTGGACATTCAGAGGAGAACTCCCCTCTTGTCCAGGATCCCTGCTCCACCAGAACCACACCTGGCACTGCAGGAGGGCTGAGCCACCATGGAATGGGACTGCCACCAACTCCCTGACCCACAGGGTGTCAGGGCATATTCTGACTCTGACAGTGGTTTGTTTTCTGTTTTGTACTATTGCATTTGTATTTTTAATTTTCCTCGTAAAGAACTGTTACTGCTATTCCCATATCTTTGGCTGAGAGCCCCTTAATTTCAAAATGATAAAAATTCGGAGGGAGAGGGTTTATATTTTCCATTTCCTACCTGGATAGGATCTGAGATTTGAAACACCACAGGCAGCTTTTTGCATTGGATTCCCAGAGGAAGACCAGGCCCATCTGAACCACCACTGGACATTCAGAAGAAAAACTCCCCCCTTGTGCAGGATCCCTGCTCCACCAGAACCACACCTGGCACTGCAGGAGGGCTGAGCCACCATGGAATGGGACTGTGCCACCACCCTGTGTCACTGTCATATCTTCTGAAAAATCCCTTCACCAGGATTTCCTGTCCTGGGAAGCTGAGAGGCCTCAGAGGAAAATGAAAACAATGGTGATCTGATTGCTTCTGTGTTTTGCTGTTTTGGAATGTGGTTGGACATTGTTTATCAACTGGTCATTGTCTGATTGGTTTCATGTGAATTGTTTTGACTTAATGACCAATCACCATCAGCTGTGTTGGGACTCTGGCAAGTCACAGGTTTTTAATTACTATCTTTTAGCCTTCTGTCGGTATCCTTTCTCTATTCTTTAGTATAGTTTATCATAATATAATGTAATGTAATAAATATAATATAATATAAATTAGCCTTCTAAGAACATGGAGTCAGATTCATCTTTCCTCCCCACAACAGGGGACCCTGAAAATACCACACACCCTGACCCACAGCGTGTCAGGCTGGATTATTCTGACTCTGCCAGTGTTGTTTTGTATTACTGCATTGCTTGGCTGTTTGTTTTTTTTTTTTAAATTTTCCTAGTAAAGAACTGTTATTCCTGCTCCCATATCTTCACCTGAGAGCCTCCTAATTTCAAAATTACAGTAATTTTGGGGAGGTGTCCTAGGGTGACGTTGTGATGCTTGTACCCCCATTTGTGTGTTCTGTTCATGCTGGATGTTTTGTTCTGTGCCTTCAAGACTGGCTCTGAAGACTGAAAGTTCTGCTTTGGTTTTGGTATCAGCTGCTCCCCCACGGCTGGCAGGACACACGGACAGGGCAGTACGGAGGGTGGCTTTTGATTTTTGCTTTGCACTTGCTCCTGCTTTGCTCTTGCTTTTTGCTCCTGTTCATTAGTTAGTTTAGCTAAGCAGTCCAAATTTTCCCTGGACTGTTTTTCCATTCCTTTTTTGGAACCACTGGGACCTGGCAAACACCGAGAGTTTGCACCCTGTGGCTGCAGCAGCTGCCCCAGCACAGGAGGGACTGAGAACAGAGTGAACACCCCCAGGAGAGACTTTCTGAATTTGTCACCTTTTTCAGTGTGTGACAGAGTGGTGTCACCCGGTGTTGTTCATTTTGTGTGCTGGGGGTGTGTGCCTGTTAAATAAACAGGTTCTTTCCACTTCTCTCCCAGGAATCCTTCCCAAACTGGTTGGGTGAGGGGCCGAGTGGGTTTGCTTTCTGGAGGGGCCCCATTTTGGAGGTTTTCTCCCAAATTTGCCCTAAACCACGTGAAATACAAAGCTGTGTGTGGTGTCAGGTACGTACAGGCAATGTGTGTATTTGTGACTGTGATATGTGTGGAGACCGACCGTGGGACAGTTATAAAGACAAATTCTAATAAATAACTGAGGAAAGTAAAGCACTGAAGAAGGCCTTTGAACCTGTCCTTTGTTTGCAATTAACCTTTATGAGTCTTAAGCTGATTTAGGAGCATTTAAATTAAAGCTTTAAGGATGCTGCTTTTTGACAGGAACTTCCTGCTTGTAGCTAAGCCCTGAAGAGTTTTGCAATAATAACCTTGTGAAGTGTAATTTTAGAATATTGCTTGTAGTAAGGACCTTTGAAACTATAGCTTTAGAATACATTAAAAGGCAACATGCTTATCTCAGGCCTTGACAACACAGTGAAAAGCAGCTTGAGAAAGGAAGATGAACATCACCTCAAGGATTTATAGTTTTGACCAAGGGAAGCTGGACATCGCTGTTACGAGATTTACAGTTCTTTAAAAGTTGGACCCACATCTGGAAACTGCACCTCACCAGATGGATACTCCTTCCTTCTTCTGGAAACCAGACCACCACCACCACCTGGGATACTCCTTTTTTGTGATACACCCTGAGAAAAACTAAATCACAATAGTGTATAGAACTGTGATGTAAAAACTGGGAATAGAAACTGCTGATGAGTAAAAATTGGGAATAGAAACTGCTGAGAAAGCTGATGAGTACCCCTATAAATACCTGTAAGCCTCAGCTATGGGTGTGCAGTTGGAGGGAAAACTTCCCCCACTGTACCCAGTGCTGCATTGCTCCTCCTTTACCATATTAATTAATAAATTGATTGCTGCTTGAATATTGGTCAAGGTTCTCATTTATAACAAGCAGGACAGGAGGGGTTTTCCCTTTCCCATCTCAGGGGAGGCTCCTGCCCTCCTCAGCAGACCCCCTCTGCTCTGTTATGAGTAGAAAAGTTGTTCATTTTTTAAAGGTTGCAGATATCACAAGTTAAACCAATTGCTGCCAAGTTGGAGTTGTAACTATTTGTCGTTAATAATTTCATGTTGTAATCCCCTGTTGTTAATAGTTTTCCATTAATTACCTGTTCTTGATGGTTAGAAATCCCCCTTTGTGGAGCGTCCCCCTGCTGGCTCCTGGAAGGTGGGATTGTGAGAGGAGGTGACATCGGGGCTGGCATGCAAATGAGGAAACCCCTCACCAAACCTAGCCAAAAACCCCTAAAAACAACGAGCCACCACGGAATTAAGAGATCCAAGTGACGTCTAGACGTGAGGAATGTTACGAATAGAAAAGCTGCCCATTTTTAAAAGAAAGTTTCAGAGCTCACAGGTTGGGCCAGTTGCTGCCAGGGTGGAGTTCTAACTGTTTGTTGTTGTAATCACCTGTTGTTTTTGTTAACTACCTGTCCTTGATGGTTAAGAATTCCCAATTTTGTCCAGTGGCACCCTGCTGTTTCCTGGAGGATGGCGAAGAGGAGGGGACATCGGGGCTGGCATGCAAGTGACATTGGAGTTGGCAGGCAAATGAAGAAGCCCCTCACCAAACCCAGCCAAACCCCCCTAAAAACAACGAGCCACCACGGAATTGATGGTTCAAAGTGATGTCTAGATGTGAGGAATAGAATCCAGTATCCGCTAAGACCCTTTTTACCCCTCACCCTAACCTAAAAGATGTCAGTTGGACAGAAGATCTCGAATGTCAAACCAAAAATGGGGAATCTCCTGATGCTCTCGTGAGGAGGGAACCCCCAGCTCTGCCCACAGACCAGCGGACAAAGCTGAACTTTTCCTCCTCCTCCAAGTCAGTCCTGGGAGCAGCAGTGCTGTGATACTTGTCACTTCTCCCTACCTTGAGCTGATTTTTAATAATAAAAGCATAAAAAAGGAGAAAGATTTCCTGCCCTGTTTATTTCACAGAGGACCTCGAATGTCAAACTGAAAAAGGGGAACCTCCTGATGCTCTCATGAGGATGGAACCCCCAGCTCTGCCCGCAGACAGCAGACACAGCTGCACTCTTCCTCCTCCTCCGTGCCCCTCCTGGGAGCAGTGGCACCATGAGCACAGACCCGTCGGTTCTCCCCACCCCGAGCTGATTTTTACTAAAAGCATTAAAAAGGAGAAAGATCTCCTGCCCTGTTTCACTCCTCCGTGCCCCTCCTGAGAGCAGCGGCGCTGTGAGCGCAGACCCATCAGTTCTCCCCACCCCAGCTGATTTTTACTAAAAGCATTAAAAAGGAGAAAGATCTCCTGCCCTATTTCACTCCTCCGTGCCACTCCTGAGAGCAGCGGCACCGCGAGTGCGGACCCATCGGTTCTCCACACTCGGAGCTGATAATTTTTACTAAAACCATTAAAAAGGAGAAAGATCTCCTGCCCTGTTTCACTCCTCCGTGCCCCTCCTGAGAGCAGCGGCGCTGTGAGCGCAGACCCATCGGTTCTCCCCACCCGAGCTGATCATTTTTACTAAAACCATTAAAAAGGAGAAAGATCTCCTGCCCTATTTCACTCCTCCATGCCCCTCCCGAGAGCAGAGGCAGCACAAGCGCGACCCATCAGTTCTCTCCACCCGAGCTGATTTCTAATAATGAAACCATTAAAAAGGAGAAAGATCTCCTGCCCTATTTCACTCCTCCATGCCACTCTTGGGAGCAGCGGCGCTGTAAGCGCAGACCCATCGGTTCTCCACACCCAATCTGATTTTTACTAAAAGCATTAAAAAGGAGAAAGATCTCCTGCCCTGTTTCACACCTCCGTGCCCCTCCTGAGAGCAGCGGCGCCGTGAGCGCGGACCCATCACTTCTCCCCAGCCGAGCTGATTTTTACTAAAAGCATTAAAAATGAGAAAGATCTCCTGCCCTATTTCACTCCTCCGTGCCACTCCTGGGAGCAGCGGCACCATAAGCGCCGACCCATCGGTTCTCCACACCCTGAGCTGATTTTTACTAAAATCATTAAAAAGGAGAAAGATCTCCTGCCCTATTTCACTCCTCCGTGCCCCTCCTGAGAGCAGCGGCGCTGTGAGCGCAGACCCATCGGTTCTCCCCACCCGAGCTGATTTTTAACAATAAAACCCTTAAAAAGGAGAAAGATCTCCTGCCCTGCCCTATTTCACTCCTCCGTGCCACTCCTGGGAGCAGCGGCACCATAAGCGCAGACCCATCGGTTCTCCACACCCTGAGCTGATTTTTACTAAAATCATTAAAAAGGAGAAAGATCTCCTGCCCTGTTTCACTCCTCCATGCCCCTCCTGGGAGCAGCGGCGCCGCGAGCATGGACCCATCGGTTCTCCCCACCCGAGCTGATCATTTTTAACAATAAAACCATTAAAAAAAATGCCCCGCCCCGGCGGTTTGAGCCCCGTACCGTCCGTCCCGCGAGCGGTGCAGGCTGCCGTGGTAGCTGCTGACTTTGCTGTGCACGCTGCCCGCCTTGCTGCGCTGCTCGTCCAGCACGGCCAGCTGCGTGGACGAGGCGTGCGTGGAGGTGCCCTGCGTGGAGGTGCCCCGCGATTTGCGGATGATGGGCGTGTTGGGGTCCCGCAGCAGCGACTGCGCGAAGTCCGGCTCCTGCAGCACCTGCCGGCTCTCGTTGACGACCCTGCGCGGAGCAATTAGCGCTAATTAGCGCGGCGTGAAAGCGATCGCGGCGCTGGCTTGGCCAACAAGAGCATCATTTACATGATCGTGTCACCCTGTGGTTATTGTAGCCCCTGTGCTGGTTGGTTTAGCCCAGTTGGATCCTTGAAGGATGGACCAAAAGTCACCGAAGGATGGAGGAGTCACCAAAAGCTTTCTGGTTTAAAACATCTTAAAGGACATTATATCCTTTATATATATAGGATATATATATCCTATATACATAGGATATATATGTATATATATATCTTATGTATATAGGATATATATATATATATATATAGGATATATATATCCTATATACCTAGGATATATATATACATCCTATAAAATATCCTAATATTTATAGGATTTATAAATTTTCTCTTTTAATTATTTTATATTTTAATAAATTTTATAATTTAATAATAATTTATAATATTTGTAGTATTTATAAATTTTACTTATCTAAAATATCCTAAGATTTATAACATTCCTAATATAATAAATAATATTATTCCTAATAAATTTTATAAAATATCCTAAGATTTATGAAATTCCTAATATTTATTAGAAATTTCTGCTCTTTTGTCCATGCCCTGAAATATTTTCTAGTCTGCCAATTCTTAGGAAAGTACCTACCCATGGCTACCACAAAATCATAGATTGTCTCCAAATCAATGCCAACCTTAATCTAAATGAATGTCAGCCTTACAGAAGCTCCAGGAAATTCTTGTTGTCACTTTATCAAGCTGCTCTTCAGCACCAAGGCATAAGGAAGATTAAAAGCAGAGACAAATGCTTTCAGCTGCAGCCAGGTGAGAGGAACCTGCATTTAATTCCAATTTAAAGCTCTGATTCAGCTGGCTGGATGCACATTTATTAATAAAAAGTTTCCATTCCACCTAAACACCGTGAAGTGTTTATTTGACACTTAATTCTTAAAAACATTTTGAAGGTGAACAAACGTAGATTTGACTCTGGGAACAAAGAATATTTAGGGAGAAATAAGGAATTTTTGGGGCTGTTTCCTGGTCTTTCCTGGCCCTATTCTGGATAGTGACTTCTCCATCCATTCCTGCCTCTGTGTCTGTGGCAAACCGGCCCGGGGCAGCGAGGGAAGGGTTGATCTGTAAAAACCCGCGCTCACTCCTTCTTCCTGCGGCCGTGGAAGAAGCTGGCCCACTCGAAGCAGGTCTTCTTGCTTCCCACCCAGAACACCGAGGGGATCCCGACCACCAAGGCCATCAGGTACTTCATGAGGAACAGAATCAGATCTGGACGGCTCATCTGAGTGACCTGGGGAGAGAAAAAGAGACAAAAGGAAAGTTCTAACACTCGTCCTGGCTCACCACTGACTGAAACCATCCCTGCCTGCCCTGAGCAAAGCAAACGTGCTCAGGGCTCCTTTGTTCCTGGCTCCACGGAGCGTGACCGGGGCTCTGCGGGGCCCGGAGCTGCCTCACACAAAGGGCTGGGCTGCTGGGCGGTCCCGGCCTTTATTTGTGTCTCTGCTCTTTTGTCCGTGTGCCCTGAATGATCCTGAAATGTTTTCTAGTCTGTAAATCAGAGAGAGTCGTTCCTTTGATGGGATTGACCCACACAGGCCCAGGTGCTGGGGCTGCTCTTGGGAAAAACGCCAGCGGAGCTTCATGGATGGTCAGCCCTGGGCCTTTGTGCCTTGGAGGGTTTCCTGACTCCCTCCCTTGGGAATTCCAGGCTCTGGCCAGGTTCAGGTGCCTGGTTCTTATCAACCCAGCCAAACTTTCTCTCTTCAGGCAGAAAACCCTCACAAGATCAATTTCCCCAGATATTTTCATGCCCAAAGGGTTTGTTTGGAGAAGAAGACAAAGATTTTCCTTCCAGGAAGGTCTGTGGGATATCTGCAGAACAAACACCCAGGGGCTTTCTGGAATTGATAACCTGGCTCAAAAACTGAACCTTCAGGGAGAGAGAAATTACAGAGCAAGCCTGGAAGGGGCCACCAAGGTGTGGGGGGAAGGAACAAACTCGTGGTGGGGAGAAACCCTCTGAGCATCTGTGTGGTGACCATGGAATTCCAACAATTCCAGCAACTGGGAGAACTGGGATAAAGGCTGGGAGAGCTGGGGGTGCTCACCTGCAGAAGGGAGGGATCAGGGAGAGCTCAGAGCCCCTTCCAGGGCCTAAAGGGGCTCCAGGAGAGCTGGAGAGGGACTGGGGACAAGGGATGGAGGGACAGGACACAGGGAATGGCTGCACACTGCCAGAGGGCAGGGATGGATGGGATATTGGGAATTAGGAATTGTTCCCTGTGAGGGTGGGGAGGGGCTGGAATGGAATCCCAGAGAAGCTGTGGCTGCCCCTGGATCCCTGGAGTGTCCCAGGCCAGGCTGGACAGGGCTTGGAGCACCCTGGGATTTCTGGAAGGTGCTCCTGCCCATGGCAGACAGTGGAACTGGACAAGGTCCCTCCAACCCAAACCATTCTGTATGGTTCCATTCATCTCATGAAACCTGGATTTTCCTCCCAGTCCTCCCTGGCTTGTTTTGGTCTTTACTACAAAAACTATTTTTGATTTGTGCAATCCTTCACAGCTACCATCATTTCTGTCTCATTCTCTTCACCCTCACACTCTTCACCTGAATTTTCCAGCCACTCTCATACTGTCCAAACCCTTTCAAATATCAACTCTTCCCCTGGGTTCTGCTTTAAGGTACCACAAGGAAGGAAATGCTGGAGAAGCTGGAAGGAGGTGAGAGCACTGAGGATGGCAGGATGATGCAGAATGGAGCCAAACAGTTCCTGGGAGGGCTGGAATGGGATCCCAGAGAAGCTGTGGCTGCCCCTGGATCCCTGGAGTGTCCCAGGCCAGGCTGGGCAGGGCTGGAGCAGCCTGGGATGGTGGGAGGGGTTGGGGTTGGATCTGGATGAGTTTTGGTCCCTGGGAGGGGTCGGGGTTGGACCTGGATGAGTTTTGGTCCCTGGGAGGGGTCGGGGTTGGACCTGGATGAGTTTTGGTCCCTGGGAGGGGTCGGGGTTGGACCTGGATGAGTTTTGGTCCCTGGGAGGGGTCGGGGTTGGATCTGGATGAGTTTTGGTCCCTGGGAGGGGTCGGGGTTGGGCCTGGATGAGTTTTGGTCCCTGGGACGGTGGGAGGGGTTGGGCCTGGATGAGTTTTGGTCCCTGGAAGGGGTCGGGGTTGGACCTGAATGAGTTTTGGTCCCTGGGAGGGGTCAGGGTTGGGCCTGGATGAGTTTTGGTCCCTGGGAGGGGTCGGGGTTGGACCTGGATGAGTTTTGGTCCCTGGGAGGGGTCGGGGTTGGATCTGGATGAGTTTTGGTCCCTGGGAGGGGTCGGGGTTGGATCCAGATGAGTTTTGGTCCCTGGGAGGGGTCGGGGTTGGGCCTGGATGAGTTTTGGTCCCTGGGAGGGGTCGGGGTTGGATCTGGATGAGTTTTGGTCCCTGGGAGGGGTCGGGCTTGGACCTGGATGAGTTTTGGTCCCTGGGAGGGGTCGGGGTTGGACCTGGATGAGTTTTGGTCCCTGGGAGGGGTCGGGGTTGGACCTGGATGAGTTTTGGTCCCTGGGAGGGGTCGGGGTTGGGCCTGGATGAGTTTTGGTCCCTTCCCAAACCATTCTGTGGTTCCCCCATCCCAAACACCCCCTGGCCCCTGGATGCTTTACAAGAGGTTCCCTGCTTTGGTCACAGCTGAGGGAGATTCCCAAACCCCTTGGAATTTCCAAACCCTGAGAATTTATATTTTCTCAGGAGATGGGGGCAAGAGAAAACACAGGGGACAAAGAGCAGAATTATCCTGATCCCAACAGGAATAAACTGAGTGCCCTGTGCCTGGGGGATTTGCCAGAAATAGGCTCCCACCTATATTCAAAATAATAATAATAATAATAATAGTAATAGTAATAATAAGTAATAATATTACTACTATTACTTAGTATTACTATTACTATAATAATAGTAATAGTAATAATAAGTAATAGTAGTAGTAATAATAATAATAATAATAATAACAACAACAACAACAATCCAATTAATGCTGAGGGACAACACAGGTTTAACCCAGCGCATCCAGGATTAATATTCTGTATTATTGCACCAGGTTTAATATTCTGTATTATTTCACCAGATTTAATATTCTGTATTATTGCACATTTTTATTTCTGTCACCACTGGAGATGGAAAATAGAAGTGTAGAAATGTCCTGAGCATAATTAGAAATATCATGGGCATAATTAATTAGAAATGTCCTGGGCATAATTAGGAAATGTTTTCCTGGATTTTTCCATCCCCCTGTGCCCCAGGGATGCTGAAGGGTCTTGGGCACCACTGGAGCCTCCCACAGCATTTCACAGAGTTTTGTAGCCAAATTGTGAAATTCCACCCAGAATTCAACAATATTAACCAGTACCCAATAAAAAATTACCCAGCAGAACACAGCTCTCAAAACCCCACATTAATTTAATATATTATATTATATTATATTATATTATATTATATTATATTATATTATATTATATTATTATATTATATTATATTATATTATATTATATTATATTATATTATATTATAATATGTATTATAGGTATTATTACTATTATTATTATTATTATTATTATTATTATTACTATTACTATTACTTTACTATTATTACTGTTATTATTTCATCATGAGCTTGTGTGGCACTGAGTGTAATAAATGGGGAAATTAATAATTCCTTAATGAAGGTGACATTAATTTATTTTTATGCTTAACTATTTATATTTATATTTATATTTATATTTATATTTATATTTATATTTATATTTATATTTATTTATATTTAACATCCACAGGGGTGAGGTCTCTCCAAGCAGAACTTCTGGCCTGAAGGGAATTTTGAATTTTGAATTTTTATCAAGAACAAACCACCAGCTCTGCTCACAGCATCAATTCCACCAAAATCTGACAATAAATCACTCAACAGCCAAAATCTCCTGGCTCAGTGAGCTCCTGCCGAGTGCTACAAATAAATCCAAAAATTAAAATAAATCCATCCAACAAATCTCTGGCAAAGTGAGTTTTTAAACATCATCCAAATTAACACCCATTAAATTCCCATTAATGCTGAGTGACTGCACCTGTTTGGGACAAATTCATCTGCAGGCAGCAGGTATTTATAATAATTAACATTTCTGATAATTAACAGCAGAAAAGTGAAATTTGAAATGATTCTTTAAGGTTTATTGGGCTAAAAATCAGATATTAGAGCCCAAAGGCACTGGGACAGAGCAGTTTTAAAATCACCAAAATTGGGCAAAAATTCCCATTAATGCTGAGTGACTGCACCTGTTTGGGACAAATTCATCTGCAGGCACCAGGTATTTATAATAATTAACAATATTTCTAATAATTAACAGTGGAAAAATGAAATTATTCTTTAAGTTTTATTTGGTGTTTGAGCCCAAAGGCACTGGGACAGAAATCAGTTTTAAAATCACCAAAATTGGGCAAAAATTCCCATTAATGCTGAGTGACTGCACCTGTTTGGGACAAATTCATCTGCAGACACCAGGTAATTATAATAATTAACATTTCTGATAATTACCAGCGGAAAAGTGGAATTTGAAATGATTCTTTAAGGTTTATTGGGGTAAAAATCAGATTTTTGAGCCCAAAGGCACTGGGACAGACCAGTTTTAAAACAGCAAAATTGGGCAAAAATTCCCATTAATGCTGAGTGACTGCACAAAATTCATCTGCAGGCACCAGGTATTTATAATAATTAACATTTCTGATAATTAACAGTGGAAAAGTGAAATTTGAAATGATTCTTTAAGGTTTATTGGGGTAAAAATCAGATTTTTGAGCCCAAAGGCACTGGGACAGAGCAGTTTTAAAACAGCAAAATTGGGCAAAAACTCCCTCGTGTTCATCACCAGAATTTAGATTTTTTTACTGCCCAGCTATTTAGGAAGAGTGAAAATTACAGATTAATTTACCACGAAATTACAAATTCTCCTGGAATATCCAAACTCCACAAGGCACCTCAGCCATAATAAATAAAAATATTTCAATATTGTCCAAAAGTATCTCTGATCATCATCTGCTCTGGGGTTTTTGACACTGCACCAACAAAATGAAAATTCCCTGTTCTGTCTAAAACCAGAGCCTGAGCAGTTGTGAAATCGAAATGATCACATTTTATTTTATTTTATTTTATTTTATTTTATTTTATTTTATTTTATTTTATTTTATTTTACTATATTTTCTCAGAGATGGGGATCAAAATTATCACATTTTATTTTATTTTATTTTATTTTATTTTATTTTATTTTATTTTATCAGAGATGGGGATCAAAATTATCACATTTTATTTTATCAGAGATTGAGATGAAAATTATCCCATTTATTTTATTTTATTTTATTTTATTTTATTTTATTTTATTTTATTTTATTTATCAGAGATGAGGATCAAAATTATCACACTTTATTATATTTTATTATTTTATTTTATTAGAGATGGGGATAAGAATTATCCCATTTTATTTTATTTTATTTTATTTTATTTTATTTTATTTTATTCCATTTATCAGAGATGGGGATCAAAATTATCACATTTTATTTTATTTTATTTTATCAGAGATTGAGATCAAAATTACCTATTTTATTTTATTTTATTTTATTTATCAGAGATGACAATCAAAATTATCACATTTTATTTTATTTATTTTATTTTATTAGTGATGGGGATAAAAATTATCCCATTTTATTTTATTTTATCATATTTTATTTTATTTCATTTATCAGAGATGGGGATCAAAATTATCACATTTTATTTTATATTATTTTATTTTAATTTATTTTAATTTATTATGTTTTTCAGAGATGGGGATCAAAATTATCACATTTTATTTTATTTTATTTTATTTTATTTATCAGAGTTTGGGATCAAAGTTATCGCATTTTATTTTATTTTATCATATTTTATTTTATTTCATTTATCAGAGATGGGGACCAAAATTACCCCTTTTTATTTTATATTATTTTATTTTATTTTATTTTATTTTATTTATCAGAGATGGTGATCAAAATTATCCTATTTTATTTTATTTTATTTCATTTTATATTTTATTTTATATTTTATTTTATTTTATTTTTTTATTTTATTTTATTTTATATTTTATTTTATTTTATTTTATTTTATTTTATATTTTATTTTATTTTATTTTATATTTTATTTTATTTTATTTTATTTTATTTTATTTTATTTTATTTTATTTTATTTTATTTTATTTTATTTTACCAGAGATGGGGTTGTGGCCATGCCATCAGATCCCTCAGCACCAGAGTGAATTCCACTGCAGATGGAAAACCAAAACCACATTTAACCCCAATTTCAGCATCTGCATTCTGCTGTTACATCTTTAATAAATTTAATTTATTAATTTGTCAAATTTAATTTGTCATTTCTCCTTTCCCGCCTGGCCAGGCCCTTCCTGAAGTTCAATAATCCTGCGCCAAAATTCACTCTGAAGTTCAAGAATTCTCAAGTTCAAAAATTCTCTGAAGTTCAATAATCAATAAAAACCAAAATTCACTTTTCACCCTGGGAAGCTCAAATCCACCATTAAAAATTGGGATAATTTCCTTTTTTTGGATCAATCCCGTTTGTTCTGAACGCCAGGAGCGGCTTTGCTTCCTCAGAGAGGAGAATTTCCCAGGGAACGGAGAATTCCTGGGCTGGGTTTGTGGTTTCCTCCAGGACAGGAGAATTTGGGAATTCCATGGATTTACAGAATTCCATGGATTTACAGAATTCCGTGGATTTACAGAATTCCATGGATTTTCAGAATTCCGTGGATTTACAGAATTCCATGGATTTACGGAATTCCGTGGATTTACACAATTCCATGGATTTTCAGAATTCCATGGATTTTCAGAATTCCGTGCATTTACAGAATTCCATGGATTTACGGAATTCCGTGGATTTACAGAATTCCGTGGATTTACGGAATTCCATGAATTTACGGAATTCCGTGGATTTACAGAATTCCCTGGATTTACGGAATTCCGTGGATTTACGGAATTGTGTGGATTTACAGAATTCCATGGATTTACAGAATTCCATGGATTTACGGAATTGTGTGGATTTACAGAATTCCGTGGATTTACAGAATTCCATGGATTTACGGAATTCTGTGGATTTACAGAATTCCGTGGATTTACAGAATTCCCTGGATTTACAGAATTCCATGGATTTACGGAATTCCGTGGATTTACAGATTTCCATGGATTTACGGAATTCCCTGGATTTACAGAATTCCGTGGATTTACAGAATTCCGTGGATTTACGGAATTCCGTGGATTTACGGAATTCCGTGGAATTACAGAATTCCATGGATTTACAGAATTCCGTGGATTTACAGAATTCCATGGATTTACGGAATTCTGTGGATTTACAGAATTCCAAGGATTTACAGAATTCCATGGATTTACGGAATTCCGTGGATTTACAGAATTCCATGGATTTACAGAATTGCATGGATTTACGGAATTCCGTGGATTTACAGAATTCTATGGATTTGCACAATTCCATGGATTTACGGAATTCCATGGATTTACGGAATTCCGTAGATTTACAGAATTCCATGGATTTACAGAATTCCGTGGATTTACGGAATTCCATGGATTTACAGAATTCTCTGGAATTACAGAATTCCATGGATTTACGGAATTCCATGGATTTACGGAATTCTGTGGATTTACAGAATTCCGTGGATTTACAGAATTCCATGGATTTACAGAATTCTGTGGATTTTCAGAATTCCGTGGATTTACAGAATTCCCTGGATTTACAGAATTCTGTGGATTTTCAGAATTCCGTGGATTTACAGAATTCCCTGGATTTACAGAATTCCGTGGATTTACAGAATTCCATGGATTTACGGAATTCCATGGATTTACAGAATTGCATGGATTTACGGAATTCCGTGGATTTACAGAATTCTATGGATTTGCACAATTCCATGGATTTACGGAATTCCATGGATTTACGGAATTCCGTAGATTTACAGAATTCCATGGATTTACAGAATTCCGTGGATTTACAGAATTCCGTGGATTTACAGAATTCTCTGGAATTACAGAATTCCATGGATTTACAGAATTCCATGGATTTACGGAATTCCATGGATTTACGGAATTCTGTGGATTTACAGAATTCCGTGGATTTACGGAATTCCGTGGATTTACAGAATTCCGTGGATTTACGGAATTCCATGGATTTACAGAATTCCCTGGATTTACAGAATTTTTGGGTTGAAAACGACCTGAAAGCTTTGTCCAGCTCCAGGCCCGGCACTGCCACCGTGCCGGGCACTTTGGGGATGGAGCAGCCAGGGAGTCCCTGGGAATTCCAATTTTGGGAATTCCATTCTTTGGGAATTCCATTCCTTGGTAATTCCATTCTTACTTTGGGGATTCCATCCTTTTTTTGGGAATTCCATTCTCTCTTTGGGAATTCCATTCTTTGGAAATTCCATTCCTTCTTTGAGAATTCCATTCTTTGGGAATTCCATTCTTTCTTTGGGAATTCCATTCTTTGGGAATTCCATTCCATTCTTTGGGAATTCCATTCTTTGGGAATTCCATTCCTTGGTAATTCCATTCTTACTTTGGGGATTCCATCCTTTTTTTGGGAATTCCATTCTCTCTTTGGGAATTCCATTCTTTGGGAATTCCATTCTTTGGGAATTTCATTCGTTCTTTGGGAATTCCATTCTTTCTTTGGGGATTCCATTCTTTGAGAATTCCATTCTTTCTTTAGGAATTCCATTCTTTGAGAATTTCACTCTTTAGGAATTCCACTCTTTGTGAATTCCATTCTTACTTTGGGAATTCCTTTCTTTCTTTGGGATTTCCATTCTCTGAGAATTCCATTCTTTCTTTGGGAATTCCATTGTCTGGGAATTCCATTGTTTGGGAATTCCATGCCAGGGAAGGATTTCCCTGTGGATCTGGGCTCTCAGAGCCATCATATCATATCATATCATATCATATCATATCATATCATCATATCATATTGTAAAACCCTCTGGAAATAAAATTATTTTAAAATAATTTACAGAAAATATTTAAGGAATGTAATTTCAAAAACATTTTGCTATTTTGGTCCAAAATGAGGGAATTGATCCCTGAAATATTTTATTTTCAATGACATCTGAATATTTTATTTTCAGCAGAGGAGAATTTGACCTCAGGGCTCTCAGAGGTTTCTGTTCCTGTGAAAACTCAATTCAACCCAGCAGAAAAATTCAGTTTATTGGGGAAAAAAGCCTCAAAGCTGAGGAGCTGCAGGCTCTGCTTTTCTTCAGGAGAGGCTTTAAATCAGATTTTATTCAGATGGAGGAGATGGAAAACCTCCAGGCCATCGAAGCCCCCAGAACTGCTAAAGATGAACAAGAATTACAAAAATCAAACTCCAATTTACAAAATTCAAACTCCAAAATTCTTTACTAGAAAAACTTCCAAAAACCAAAAATAAACTCATCAAGTTCTGGTCTTGAGATTTAAGAAAACATCTTTGCATCTTCTGTGGGTGCCACAGAGCCCAAAAACTCCAGGAAAATCACCAAGAGTGATGGGAATTC
The DNA here is from genome assembly GCA_024362935.1 of Setophaga petechia. Taxonomy (NCBI): domain Eukaryota; kingdom Metazoa; phylum Chordata; class Aves; order Passeriformes; family Parulidae; genus Setophaga; species Setophaga petechia. The sequence continues at coordinate 126,101 of JANCRA010000085.1, read as the reverse complement.
TGATTTTCCAGCAACACCCAGGCTAAGGAATTAGCCCAATAATTTAAATAAGGCAATAATTTTTTAAAATTTTTAATAGGAACGGCAGAGTTTTGAGTGAGGAACTCAAGGAGGAACTCTCCATTTCCACCTGGTTCTGCTTCCACGACAATAATTTAAATATGGCAATAATTTTTTAAAATTTTTAATAGGAGCAGCAGAGCTTTGAGTGAGGAACTCAAGGAGGAACTCTCCACTCCCACCTGCTTCAGCTTCCACACCAGAAATTTAAATATGGCAACAACTTTTAAAAAAATTTTAATATGAACAGCAGAGTTTTGAGTGAGGAACTCGACGAGGAACTCTCCACTTCCACCCAGCTCAGCTTCCACACCAATAATTTAAACATGGCAATAATTTTTTAAAATTTTTAATATGAACAGCGGAGTTTTGAGTGAGGAACTCAACAAGGAACTCTCCACTTCCACCTGCTTCAGCTACCACACCAATAATTTAAATATGGCAACAACTTTTAAAAAAATTTTTAATATGAACAGTGGAATTTTGAGTGAGGAACTCAACAAGGAACTCTCCACTTCCACCCAGCTCAGCTTCCACACCAAGAATTTAAATATGGCAATAATTTTTTGTAATTTTTAATATGAACAGCGGAGCTTTGAGTGAGGAACTCAACAAGGAACTCTGCATTTCCACCCAGCTCAGCTTCCACAGCAATAATTTAAATATGGCAATAATTTTTTAAAATTTTTAATAGGAGCAGCGGAGCTTTGAGTGAGGAACTCAAGGAGGAACTCTCCACTCCCACCCAGCTCACCTTCCACAGCAATAATTTAAATATGGCAACAACTTTTTTTAAAATTTTTAATAGGAACAGTGGAGTTTTAAGTGAGGAACTCAAGGAGGAACTCTTCATTTCCACCCATTTCAGCTTCCACACCAAGAATTTAAATATGGCAATAATTTTTTAAAATTTTCAATAGGAACAGCAGAGTTTTGAGTGAGGAACTGAAGGAGGAACTCTGCACTTCCACCTGGTTCTGCTTCCACAACAATAATTTAAATATGGCAATAATTTTTAAAAAATTTTTAATAGGAGCAGCAGAGCTTTGAGTGAGGAACTCGAGGAGGAACTCTCCACTTCCACCTGGTTCTGCTTCCACACCAATAATTTAAATATGGCAACAACTTTTTTAAATTTTCAATATGAACAGTGGAGTTTTGAGTGAGGAACTGAAGGAGGAACTCTCCACTTCCACCTGCTTCAGCTTCCACACCAATAATTTAAATATGGCAATAATTTTTAAATTTTTAATATGAACAGCAGAGTTTTGAGTGAGGAACTCAATGAGGAACTCTCCACTTCCACCCAGCTCAGCTTCCACAGCTCCTGCAGGAATTTCTCCCCATTCTCAGGAAGCTTTTCCCACCCCACAAATCCTGTCTGAGACCCCCCTGGACAGGGAGGGGACATCCCCAAGGACACAACACCTTGGGATGAGCAGCACTTGGACCTGTGACAAACACAGCCCAGCCAGAGGAGGGACAACTCCACTCTCAGCATCTGCTCTGAGTGCAAAGAGCCCCAGAAGGTCTCTGGAGTCAGCCCATGGCTCACATTCCAAGTGATTCCACTGCTCCAAATCCACCATCACCATGGTCACCACCATCACCATGGTCACCACCATCACCCCTTCCAGAGAGGGAGCACACAAAGAATCCATTTTTTCCCCAAATAAATCCAAATTTTTTCCATTCTCTTTGTTCTCAAGATACCTTTGCAGGTCTCACAGCATCTGCTTTGGGTGGAAAGAGCCCCAAAAGATCTCTGGAATCAGCCCATGGCTCACATTGCAAGTGATTCCACTGCTCCAAATCCACCATCACTGTGCCCACCACCTTCATCCCTTACAGAGGGGGACTGCACAAAGAATCCATTTTTTCCCCAAATAAATTCAAATTTTTTACACTCTCTTTGCTCTCAGGAGACCTTTGCAGCATCTGCTTTAAGTGCAAAGAGACCCAAAAGGTCTCTGGAATCAGCCCATGGCTCACATTCCACTGCTCCAAACCCACCATCACTGTGCCCACCACCATCACTGTGCCCACCACCATCACTGTGCCCACCACCTTCACCCCTTCCAGAAGGGAGCACACAAAGAATCCATTTTTTCCCCAAATAAATCCAAATTTTTTCCATTCTCTTTGTTCTCAGGACACCTTTGCAGGTCTCACAACATCAGCTTTGAGTGGAAAGAGCCCCAAAAGATCTCTGGAATCAACCCATGGCTCACATTGCAAGTGGTTCCACTGATCCAAATCCCCCATCACCACGGTCACCACCATCACTGTGCCCACCACCTTCACCCCTTCCAGAGGAGGAGTGCACAAAGAATCCATTTTTCCCCCAAATAAATCCAAATTTTTCACATTCTCTTTGTTCTCCGGACACATTTCAGATGTGAAAATGCAAAAAAAGGATGACAGAAAACCAAAAAAGGACAACAGGACACTGAAAAAGGATGACAGAAAACCAAAAAAGGATGACAGAAAACCAAAAAAGGACAAAGGAAAACCAAAAATGGACAACGGGAAACCAAAAAAGGATGATGGAAAACCAAAAAAGGACGATGGGAAGCCAAAAAAGGACAACGGAAAAACAAAAAAGGATGACGGGAAGCCAAAAAAGAACAATGGGAAACGAAAAAAGAACGATGGAAAACCAAAAAAGGATGATGGGAAACGAAAAAAGGACAATGGAAAACCAAAAAAGGACAATGGGAAACCAAAAAAGAACGACGGAAAAACAAAAAAGAATGACAGAAAACCAAAAAAGGACAATGGGAAACCAAAAAAAGGATGATGGAAAACCAAAAAAGGATGATGGAAAACCAAAAAAGGACAACGGGCAACCAAAAAAGGATGATGGAAAACCAAAAAAGGACAATGGGAAACCAAAAAAGGACAATGGGAAACCAAAAAAGGATGATGGAAAACCAAAAAAGGACAACGGGAAACCAAAAAAGATGGCAGAAAGCTCAAAAAGGACAATGTAAAGTCAAAATAGGACAACGGGAAGCCACAAAGGGATGACGGAAAATCAAAAAAGGACAATGGAAAGCCAAAACCAGACAATTCAAAGCCACAAAGGGATGGCAGAAGGGCAGAGTGGGGCTGAGCCGGCCGTGCTGCTCACCTGGAAGGGACAGGGGATGTGGTACTCCCGGCAGCGCTCCTGGATCCACGTGGTCTCCCACACGCCCCGGTAGGCCTGCTCGTAGAAGTAGCAGCCGATGACCACGAGCAGGGGCACGAGGTAGAGCACGCTGAAGACGCCGATGCGGATCATGAACTTCACCAGCTTGTCCTGGTTCTCCTTCTCCAGCGGGATCTCGATGCGGACGCGGTTGAGGGAGATGATTCCGGCCAGCAGCAGGGACACCCCCACCACCACGTAGAGGCACAGGGGCGCCAGCACGAAGTAGCGCAGCGCGTCCACGTCGTAGAGGCCCACGAAGCACACGCCGCTGATGTTGTCGCCCTCGATCTTGTTCATGGCCAGCAGGATGATGGTGAGGGTGCCCGGGATGCCCCAGGCGCTGGCGTGGAACAGCAGGGCCTTCTTCTCGATGGCCTCGCTGCCCCACTTGGGCACGGCGGCCAGGAACCAGGTGATGGTGAGGATGACCCACCAGACGCTGCCGGCCATGGTGAAGAAGTAGAGCACCATGAAGAGCATGGTGCAGGCCTTGTTGTGCGAGCCCTGGGTCACCGTGGAGGCCTTGTACTGGGAGGGGCTGGAGGCGTTGCAGGCCACCCGGTCCTCCAGCAGGAAGCCGATGAAGAAGATGAGGGACACCATCATGTAGCAGACGGCGTAGAAGATGATGGGGCGCTCCGGGTAGCGGAAGCGCGTGACGTCGATGAGGAAGGTGAGGAAGGTGAACAAGGTGGCCGAGAGGCAGACGATGGAGATGACGCCAATGAAGTAGCGGGCGAAGGAGAGCTCCTCCCGGCGGAAGTACATGTTGGGGCACGGAGGGGAGCAGTCCCGGACCCTGAGGAAGGAGTAGCCCAGCTCCGGGTCGATTTTCAGCTCGCGGGGACACCAGAAGCCGTAATCCCTCTGGACGGCCATCGGCGCCTCCTCCGTGGGCTCGCCGGCCAGGTTGAGGTCCACCAGGCGAGGGTAGGGCTCGTCGCAGTCTGGGAACCTAACAAGAGGAGTTTACACGGAATTTACTCACAGTTTACAAGGACTGGGAGCCTCGTTGCACACAGAGTTCACAGAATCACAGGTTGGAAGAGACCTTGAAGATCACCGAGTCCAACCCATGTCCTAACAGCTCAACTAAACCATGGCAGCCAGTGCCACATCCAGGCTTTGTTAAACACACCCAGGGATGGGGACTGCACCATCTCCCCGGACAGAACATTCCAGAACTTTCTCATTGTTTCAGTAAAGAACTTTTTCCCCATATCCAACCTGTATTTCCCTTGGCACAGCTCGAGACTCTCCTCTGGTTGTGTCAGTTCCTGCACACAGAGCCCAGCCCCAGCTGAGCACAGGCACCTTTCAGGGGCTGCAGAGAGTGACAAGGTCACCCCTGAGTCTCCTTTTCTCCAGGCTGAGCACCCCCAGCTCCCTCAGGGGCTCCTCACAGGGTTTGTGTTCCCAGCCCCTCTCCAGGTCCTCAATGTCCTTCCCAAACTGAGGGGCCAGACTGGACACAGCACTCCAGGTGTACAGGGGAAGGATGATCTCCCTGCTCCTGCTGGCCACACCGTTCCTGATACAAGAATCAGAATTTCTAGGTGTGACTTCAGGCAAACCAGCTGGAGTGAAACCAGACCAAATCCAAAAAATGGAGAATCCATCAAATTCTGCACTATTTAGTCACAAACTCATCCCACAGAGCAACGTTGAAACTATAAAATAAGTTTAAAAATAAAACAGGTGAGGAACCCATTTGAGCTTTAACAATGAAGGTAAAGACGCAAAATCCATCCCAGGAAATCTGTGAATTCAAGCCCATGCCAGCAGGATTTTAAAAACATTTTAAACTCTTTCCTAAGCAACTGCAGACAGGGCAGTGAGGTGGTGACACCAAAATTCCAACTAGCACTGCCACCAGTTTTCATAAATGGAATTATGATGAAGATATTTGTGCAGTTGACACCAGCATTGATAAATGGAATTTTGATGAAGATATTTGTGCAGCTGAAGCCAGCATTAATAAATGGAATGATGATGGAGATATTTGTGTAAATAAAGCTCTGACTGGAGGTTCAGGACTGTTGCAGTTTCAAGGGAGAGATTGGAGCAATCCCAGTAATTTAGGAACATCCTCTGACTTATTTAACTAAAATAGTTTCAATTGTTTTTCATTCTCTCCAATCCAACTGGAAACTGTTTCTTCCTGTTCCTGCTCCTCAGTTTCATTAACTGTTGGAGTCACAAAAAACAATGAAGCACCAAGATCCTGTTTTTAATTTCATGCATGTTCTGTCTCAAAACACCACTGGATCATTTTTCCATAAATTTATTTGTGCAATGTAGAGCTGAACGCAGCTGTTTGCAGCTCAGCAAGGGGTACATGCTCTGCAAACAGCTTTGAGATTTCCCCCTCATCAAGCCCAGCCAATTTTCAGCTGATCTCTTGGGCAGAAATAGGAACTCACTTCCCACCTCAGGAAAGGCTGCTGGCAAATGGGAAGGAAAACATCGCCGCGTGTGACGGAAAACGTTTCAAACACCTGTTTTATACGGGCCATAAAACTCCTGGATGGGAGTAATTTTATCCTGAAATTGAAAAAAAAACAACAAAAAAAAGGTTTTTCTCACCTGGTGCACTCCATATCCTCAGGCCAGGAGACCCCAAACATCTCCATGAGCTTGGAGCACTCGCTGTGGGCGCGCTGGCACAGGCGGCGGCAGGGCAGCGTCACCCGCCCGTACTCCATGCACACCGGGGCGTACAGCGCGCACAGGAACGGCCGGAAATCCCGGGAGCACTCCAGGTTCACCATGGGGTGGAAGGGCTGGCGAGAAAAAGAAAACAAAAAGGAGAATTCAGTAGCTGAAAGCAGCACTTTGGTGAAATATTTCGCTTTTGTCTCATCGCGACATTCTGGCTGTTGGGAGAAATGATCATCAGGATAGAACTCAGGGGTTTTAGGAAGACAGAGGACAATGAAAATATTCTCAAGGGACATTTATACCTTCCATCTGAAGGGCTGGCAGGAAAAATTTTAAAAAAGGAGAATTCAGTAGCTGAAAGCAGCACTTTGGTGAAATATTTCGCTTTTGTCTCATCGCGACATTCTGGCTGTTGGGAGAAATGATCATCAGGATAGAACTCAGGGGTTTTAGGAAGACAGAGGACAATGAAAATATTCCCAAGGGACATTTATGTCCTCCATCTGAAGGGCTGGCAAGAAAAATTTTTTAAAAGGAGAATTCAGGAGCTGCAAGCAGCACTTTGGTGGAATATTTTGCTTTTGTCTCATCGCGACATTCTGGCTGTTGGGAGAAATGATCGTCAGGATGGAACTCAGGGGTTTTAGGAAGACAATGAAAATATTCCCAAGGGACATTTAAGTCCTTGATCTGAAGGGCTGGCAAGAAAAATACAAAAAAAAAAAAAAAAAAGAAGAATTCAGTAGCTTCAAGCAGCACTTTGGTGGAATATTTTGTGTTTGTCTCATTGCAACCGTAACCGCGATGGCTGTTGGGAGAAATGATCATGATGGAACTCGGGGCTTTTAGGAAGACAGGGGACCATGGCGACAATGAAAATATTCCCAGGGGCTATTTAGGTCCTCCATCTGAAGGACTGGCAAGAAAAATTTAAAAAAAAGGAGAATTCAGTAGCTACAAGCAGCACTTTGGTGAAATATTTTGCTTTTGCCTCATTGCAACCACAACCGCAACTTTTTGGGTGTTGGGAGAAATGATCATCAGGATGGAACTCAGAGATTTTAGGAAGACAGAGGACAATGAAAATATTCCCAAGGGACATTTATATCTTCCATCTGAAGGGCTGACAAGAAAAATTTTTTAAAAAAAGGAGAATTCAGTAGCTGCAAGCAGCACTTTGGTGGAATATTTTGCGTTTGTCTCATTGCAACCGTAACCGCGATGGCTGTTGGGAGAAATGATCAGGATGGAACTCGGGGCTTTTAGGAAGACAGGGGACCATGGGGACAATGAAAATATTCCCAGGGGATATTTATATCTTCCATCTGAAGGGCTGGCAAGAAAAATTTTAAAAAGGAGAATTCAGAGCTGCAAGCAGCACTTTGCACTTTGGTGGAATATTTTGCTTGTGTCTCATCACGACTGTAATTACGACCACAACCTTCTGGCTGGATGGAACTCAGGGCTTTTAGGAAGCCAGGGGACCATGGTGACAATGAAAATATTCCCAGGGGCTATTTAGGTCCTCCATCTGAAGAGCTGGCAAGAAAAGTTTTAGAAAAAGGAGAATTCAGTAGCTACAAGCAGCACTTTGGTGAAATATTTTGCTTTTGCCTCATTGCAACCACAACCGCAACTTTCTGGGTGTTGGGAGAAATGATCATCAGGATGGAACTCAGGGGTTTTAGGAAGACAGAGGACAATGAAAATATTCCCAAGGGACATTTATGTCCTCCATCTGAAGGGCTGGCAAGAAAAATTTTTTAAAAAAAGGAGAATTCAGTAGCTACAAGCAGCACTTTGGTGAAATATTTTCCTTTTGCCTCATCGCGACCGTAACTGCGATGGCTGTTGGGAGAAATGATCATGATGGAACTCAGGGCTTTTAGGAAGACAGGGGACCATGGGGACAATGAAAATATTCCCAGGGGATATTTATGTCCTCCATCTGAAGGGCTGGCAAGAAAAATTAAAAAAAAAAAGGAAGAATTCAGTAGCTGCAAGCAGCACTTTGGTGGAATATTTTGCTTTTGTCTCATCGCGACTGTAACCGCGATGGCTGTTGGGAGAAATTATCAGGATGGAACTCAGGGGTTTTAGGAAGGCAGGGGGTCATGGGGACAATGAAAATATTCCCAAGAGATATTTATATCTTCCATCTGAAGGGCTGGCAAGAAAAATTTTAAAAAGGAGAATTCAGAGCTGCAAGCAGCCCTTTGCACTTTGGTGGAATATTTTGCTTGTGTCTCATCACGACTGTAATTACGACCGCGACCTTCTGGCTGGATGGAACTCAGGGCTTTTAGGAAGACAGGGGACCATGAGGACAATGAAAATATTCCCAAGGGACATTTATATCTTCCATCTGAAGGGCTGGCAGGAAAAATTTTAAAAAAGGAGAATTCAGTAGCTACAAGCAGCACTTTGATGGAATATTTTGCTTTTGTCTCATCGCGACATTCTGGCTGTTGGGAGAAATGATCATCAGGATAGAACTCAGGGGCTTTAGGAAGACAGAGGACAATGAAAATATTCTCAAGGGACATTTAAGTCCTTGATCTGAAGGGCTGGCAAGAAAAATACAAAAAAGAAAGGAGAATTCAGTAGCTGAAAGCAGCACTTTGGTGGAATATTTTGCGTTTGTCTCATTGCAACCGTAACCGCAATGGCTGTTGGGAGAAATGATCACCAGGATGGAACTCAGGGGTTTTAGGAAGACAGGGGACCATGGGGACAATGAAAATATTCCCAGGGGATATTTATGTCCTCCATCTGAAGGGCTGGCAAGAAAAAATTTCGAAAAAGGAGAATTCAGTAGCTACAAGCAGCACTTTGAAGGAATTTTTTACTTTAGTCTCATTGCGACCGTAATCGTGACCGCGACCTTCTGGCTGGATGGATCTTGGGGGTTTTAGGAAGACAGGACCATGGGGACAATGAAAATATTCCCAAGGGATATTTATATCCTCCATCTGCATTAAAACCAGAGGGAATTAGCTGGATAAATCCCCCTGGGGGTGGATTTCCCTTCTCTCATGAAGGTGGATTTGTCTCTCATTCCCAGCCTGCCCAGTTATTTAAATTCCCACACAGCCACGGAGCTTCCAGGGCTGTAATCACAGGGAAGGCACAACCAAGATGTCATTTCATCAGAAAGCACCCCGAAATCAAAACTTGAAAAAATAAAAATATCCAAATAAATAATCAGTGTGTCCTGTGGTGCTTTATGACAGGTTTGGGTGTCAATGAGAGCGACACTCCTGGGAAGCTCTGAGAGAAAATCTGTCAGAGTCAGGCAAATACAGCTGGTCTGGAGCATTCCTGAAGGATAAAGAAGGAAAAATAAAGAGGACAGGGATTTATGTCTGAGAAGGAGCTGTGCGTGGTGATAATCCACGTCATTGTCCAGAGTGGGTTCATTCTGCTCCTGGGCTTTGTGGTTTGACCTTAAAACTCTCCAAGAATTAATCAATGCTTTATTCCAAATCTCTGTGGCACCCACCACCATCATCCTCACCATCTCTTTGGATACCAAAGTAAAATCAATGATATTCCCCTATTTTTGTATTATTTATTATGTGTAATTTGGTTTTTGAGTAAAAATAATTTTATGAATGGGTTTGTTAGTATTTGAGGTAGAGTTAATTTAAATTGGTTTTTTTTAATAAATTTTTGATATGTATTATTGGGATTTTGTTTTTATTTATTTTATGTAAAGGTTTAGATTGGGTAGGGTTTATTTGGTTAGTAGAGTTTTGGGTGTTAATTAATTAGGTGGTTTTTGTTAGATGTTGTTTTTAGTTTTTGAAAGTTTTTTTATTTAATGTTTTTAATGTGGTTTTTAATAGTTTATTGTATTTTTTACTTTGTTTGTAGTTGGTGTATGGTAGGGAATATGGTATATTTATTTAATGTTATGTTTTTTAGTTTAGGTGTTGATAAGGTTGTTTTTGAAATGAGTTTTATTGTTTGATTGAATTTTTTAGGGGTTTTATGTTTTTATAGAATTTGTTTTTTAAGGTTTAGGATGGTGTTTTGGGTTGTGGGGAATTAGAGAATATTGGAATACATTAGCACTTCCAATTCTGGAATAAAACAAAGCCCAGACTGGAAAAACTCCTCCTGATTTATATTTCAAATCACAGCTCAAAGGGAAAAAGTGGCTGCATCAACAGCTTTGTTCTACACAGATTTTTTAGAAAAAAACCCCATTATTTGGATAGCAGGGTTTTCTCCACAGCCCAGCAGGATTAAGGAGCAGGAATTGTAATCCTTGGAATTTGCAGCACAATTACTGAAGCACAAATGAACCTGCTGGATATAAATCCATATAAATCCTAAATCTTGTTACAAGTGCAGCTGGAGAGGAGCTGCTCAAAGATTAAATTCTCAAGCAGCAATTTCCTGACAAGTGTTTTAAACCAATTCAGCATTTTCTTTTGCCAAACTATGGAGTAAAACTGATCTAACAGGAAAAAGCAGGTCAATTTCTGTGACCAGAAAATACTGGGAATTACAAGGAAAAGTTTCACTTCTCCCTTACCACCCCTCAATCCTTCCCAGACACCTCCTTCCCTCTGCAAAAGGTTAATTTTGGGAATACAAGACACAGCCATGCTATGGTTTTAATGCAGTTTTTTAAAAAAATCATTATTATTTATCAAATTGATTAAATTCCCTTAATTTCTCAAACTGAAATTCAGCAATAACTTGTAGGAAGAGCAGGATAAGCCTCCAGAGTTATCAACCAGGAAAAAGGCAGGAGTGGTTGGGAAATATTTACATTTACAGGCTCAGGTTACTCAAGGAACTCCTTGTGTTTGGTGTACTGAAGTACATGTACTTCAGATTTATTTTTATTTATGTATTTATTTGTGAGTATTGTCTACATTGTTTGCCCACACAGATTCAAGAAATTGATTCCAGGGATTTCCAACACCTGTCTGGAAAAGCTGCAGGTAAAAGTCTTTACTTGATGGGAAGGGAAAATCAAACAAGAACTCCACTTTTATTCTGGTAAGAGTTTAACTTCCCTTCTTTACAGAAAGCCTTGAAAATGAGAAAATTAAATTACAACTTTATGAAAAAAAGGTTCTGTTTTCATGCCTGCCCCAAGCCCAAGGTTTTGCAGAGTTATCAACCAGGAAAAAGGCAGCAGTGATTGGGAAATATTTACATTTACAGGCTCAGGTTACTCAAGGAACTCCTTCTGTTTGGCTGGACATGTACTTCAGGTTTATTTTTATTTATGTATTTATTTGTGAGTGTTTATTGTCTACAGCAGAGTTAAAATCATTGTTTGCCCACATGGATTCAGGAAATTGATTCCAGGGATTTCCAACACCTGCCTGGAAAAGCTGCAGGTAAAAGTCCTTACTTGATGGGAAGGGAAAATCAAACAAGAACTCCACTTTTATTCCAGTAAACTAGAATTTTAACTTCCCCTCTTTTCAAAAAGCCTTGAAAATGATAAAACTAAGTCACAACTTTATGAAAAAGGAGTTCCCATTTCCATGCCTGCCCCAATCCCAAGGTTTTGCCTCCTTCCACTCCAAGATTTCACAAACCTACTCCTAAATTTCAAATTCTCCTGACAATTCCTCCCCTACTTTGCTCTGATACACCTCCCACTCAGAAAATCTGTTCCCAAAGTTCCTTTTTTCCTGCTATTTTGCCTTTGTTGAAAGATGTGTTTGGTTTTGGTGGAACTGCAGAGCCTGAACCGTTCAGGAAGAGACCTCAGAGCACCTCAAGGTGCAAACAGCTCCAGGTGAAGGGCAAGACAGGAGGAAACTGCCCCAAGCTGGGCCAGGGGAGCTTCAGGATGGAATTCAGAGGGAATTTCCTGATGGAAAAGCTGCAGAGCATCAGCATGGGCTGCCCAGGGAGCTCCTCTGGAGCCCCCATCCCTGCAGGTGTCCCAGGAACAGCACTCACAGCTCTGGGCTGGGGACAAGGTGAGGATCCCAAAAATCTTTTCCAGCCTAAATGATCCTGGGATCCTGTGACCTTCAAAATCATGAAGAGGCTGAGCTGGAGAACAGGAGGAAAATCCCTCCAACAACTCCTGATAACACAGAAAAACTGAGATTCACTCTCCCTGAGGCAGCGTTTGTGCTCCATTTGTAGGCACCCCAAAACTGATCCTGTGAACTTCAAAACCATGAAAAGGCTGAGCTGGAGAACAGGTTGGAATTCAGAGGGAATTTCCTGATGGAAAAGCTGCAGAACATCAGCATGGGCTGCCCAGGGAGCTCCTTTGGAGCCCCCATCCCTGGAGGTGTCCCAGGAACAGCACTCACAGCTCTGGGCTGGGGACAAGGTGAGGAACCATCACAGGCTGGACTCGAGGATCCCAAAAATCTTTTCCAGCCTAAATAAGACTGGGATCCTTCAAAACTTGGGAAGTTTTGAAGTGAACTTCAAAATCATGAAGAGGCTGAGCTGGAGAACAGGAATAAAATCCCTCCAACAACTCCTGATAACACAGAAAACTGAGATTCACTCTCCCTGAGGCAGCATTTGCGCATGTGGGCAGCTCCCTCTGCAAGCACCCCAAAAATGATCCTGTGAACTTTAAAACCATGAAGAGGCTGAGCTGGAGAACAGGCTGGAATTCAGAGGGAATTTCCTGATGGAAAAGCTGTCAAACTTTGCTGTTAAACTCAGCATGGGCTGCCCAGGGCAGCTCCCTCGGCAAGCACCCCAAAACCGATCTCCAGATTGTCTCCCCCCTCGCAGCTCCGGAGATGAAAGGTCACCTCCACCTCCTGATGAAGTTGTTCACGATTAAAAACGAGCGCAGGGAGATGAAAAGATTCCTTTCATGCTCTGCCCAAGGACGCGGTGCAAGTCGTGACATCGACAGGAACAAAAGGCTCTCTGTTCCTGGGATGTGCTTCACAAAAAAACAACCCCGGGAGCAAAAAGGAAAAGGGCAAGAGGAGGCCTGGCAGCCAAACTGATTTCAGCGATTCAGTCCTGGGAAATCCAGGAGAAGGAAGAGATAAATGCTTAATTCAGTCCTGGGAAATCCAGGAGAAGGAAGAGATAAATGCTTAATTCAGTCCTGGGAAATCCAAGAGAAGGAAGAGATAAATGCTTAATTCAGTCCTGGGAAATCCAAGAGAAGGAAGAGATAAATGCTTATTTAGGAAGAGACCGACTCTGCTTGGCCTCGGTTTTGCCACTCAGGTGTTGTGGGGAGGGAGTGTAAAGATAAATGTTCATCCTCCAAGGGAGGAAAGCCAAAGGAGGGATGGAATGTGGAGGTTTTCCCCCCTCTCCAAATCATTTTCTTAGCAAATCCTCACTTTTGCTAACAAAGCAACAGCAGCAACTCAGACCATAAAAACACCACAGACCAGAGCTCCGACTTCAGCCCTCACAGCACTGAGAGACAACAAACCCCAAAACTCTTTTATTTCCCACAGACATTTGGCTGTTATTTGGGAAGAAGATTTAAACCGAATAACTTGGGCGATCTTCCCCCGCTCTGTTTATTTGTACATTCTACTCTTTGATGGGAGAACCGAACAGGAAACATCCTCATCATCTCAGAGAGGGAAGGAGGGAACTTTTCTGCCCTGGGGCTCCAGGGGTGAGAGCGATGCTGTGACTCTGAATCGCTGCAGCGATTCCCGGTGGAAGCAGCAGCCTCGGGGCACGGCCATGAGCCGCTCTTTGTCCTCAACCTCCCGGCCCTTGATGGAGCTCGATGTTCATTAGAGGGAAAAAAAATAATCGGGAATTGTGTCTCAAAGGGCAAAACCTCCCAGGCTGCCTGCTCTGGAGGATGGGATCTGCTTCGGGTTTATTCTGCAGACAGCTCCTGCTTCCACTTGTGAAAAACGCCAATCGGTTGGAAAATTTGAAAAGTTTCATAGTGATAAAGTGGTTATAAAAATAAGAATACAATTAGAGTGATAATAATTTGGACAATTTGAATTAGGAGAATATGAGACAATAAAGACAAAGAGTTATGGATGTCTGGGTACCTCTTCTGGGCAAAATAAGCCTGAAAAAGGACACACATTAACAAAGGATTAACCCTTAAAAACAACAGCCTGTTGCATATTCATACACCTCATCCATGATGCATAAATTCCATTCAAACACAGGATTCTGTCTGCTCATCCTCAGCTTCTTCCTCTGAGTCCTGACAGCGCCTTCAGGGCAGGAAGAAGTTCATTTCTCCTGATAATGGAGCAATAAATTCATTTTCTCTGAAAGATTCAGGTGTCCTGTGGCTGCTATCTGCTGAGAGTCCTTTCTTTTAAAAAGTATCCTACATCGTTTCTATTTTAACATTTTTTATAACCTAAAACTCTATTTACCACACTCCTTAAGAGAATGAATCCAGCATTACTTTCTAACACAACACATAGAATATTCATTTGAATATTTGCCAAAAGCCAATCATAAAATAAGCATTTTTCACACACTGAGCACCTCCTGTTTCTACAAGCACAACAGATTTCCTCGAGACTCTAAAAAATTTATTTCCCATCCCTTCAGACCCCTGAAAACCTCTGGATTCCCTGGACATCTAATATTCATTTGAATATTTGCCAAAAGCCAATCATAAAATACGCATTTTTCACACACTGAGCACCTCCTGTTTCTACAAGCACAACAGATTTCCTTCAGACTCTTAAAAATTTATTTTCCATCCCTTCAGACCCCTGAAAACCTCTGGATTCCCGGGACCCTGCAGCCCCTGGTGCTCACACCCCACCTGGAAATGTTTGTTCCAGCTTCACACCTGAGCCAGAGAGGAGCTGCTGGAATAAAACAACAAAATCCTGCCTCAACCCAAACGCAGCTGCTGCTTCCCAAAGCAAACCAGGGAATGTCCCACAGGCACAGCAGGGCACGGAGCCGGGTCTGGGGCACAGATTGGCACAAAATCGGGGCCATTTCTGCTTTTCCCCACCCGCTTTGGCTGGGTCACGGCACCAAAGGCGGCAGCGAGCCATGAACGCAGCCAGGTGTGCAGGGCAGAGTTTGTTCCACCTGGAACCCACCCAATCCCCCAATTTCCCAATTTCTCCTGGCTCTGGCACTGCAGAGCCTTTATTCTGATTTCTGAAGGCAAACCAGGCGACTCTGCCCCAGCCTGCTGGCAGAGCTGGTGCCAAGCCACGCTCAGTGGGAATTCCTGGCACGGGGCACAGCCAGCTCACCCCACCACCCTGGTGAGGTGTACTTTGATTTTTGGAATGATTTCTGCTCTCTCTCACTGCCACAAAGCCCAAATGGGGCTCAGCTCTGGCTGCCCGTGGAGCTTTTTCCCCTTTTCAATGTCTACTCCCAATTATCTGTGTGAAGCCTTTCAATGTCCCACATCTCATCACTTGAAAAAATCCTGATGGCAATGAGGATTACAATGACACTGCACTGCTTTAGGGGCTGGGAAGGGGAAAAAAAAAATCAGATTTTTTTTACCTTAGCACTAAAAATAAATGGCTGCATTTAAATAGTTACATGGCTGCATTTAGTTACTTAAGAAACTCCAACAATAAATAGTTACTTAACAAATTCCAACAATAAATAGTTACTTAAGAAACTCCAACATCTGATGGCAATGAGGATTACAATGACACTGCACTGCTTGAGGGGCTGGGAAGGGGGAAAAAATCAGATTTTTTTTACCTTAGCACTAAAAATAAATGTCTGCATTTAAATAGATACATGGCTGCATTTAAATAGTTACTTCAGAAACTCCAGCATCTGATGGCAATGAGGATTACAATGACACTGCACTGCTTTAGGGGCTGAGAAAGGGGGAAAAAATCAGATTTTTTTACCTTAGCACTAAAAATAAATGTCTGCATTTAAATAGATACATGGCTGCATTTAAATATTTACATGGCTGCATTTAGTTACTTAAGGAACTGCAATAATAAATAATTACTTCAGAAACTCCAGCATCTCATGGCAATGAGGATTACAATGACACTGCACTGCTTTAGGGGCTGAGAAAGGGGGAAAAAAATCAGATTTTTTTTTACCTTAGCACTAAAAATAAATGTCTGCATTTAAATAGTTACATGGCTGCATTTAGTTACTTAAGAAACTCCAACAATAAATAATTACTTCAGAAACTCCAACATCTGATGGCAATGAGGATTACAATGACACTGCACTGCTTTAGGGGCTGGGAAGGGGGGAAAAAATCAGATTTTTTTACCTTAGCACTAAAAATAAATGTCTGCATTTAAATTGAATTAAATGACTTAAGAAACTCCAACAATAAAACAAAACCAAGTAATTACTGTGGGTTTAAATGATGATTTTCCATGCTGTAGGTTGAACTAGGCACTCATTTTATGGTCAATTATTTTACCTGCCTTGCTCTGAGAGGGCAGCAATCATAAAAAACCATCCCAAGCTTTCTGTCTGCAGACAAACAGACAAGATGTCTCCTGCTGCATTTTACATTCCAGAGTTCCTCTGGAAAACGGCGTCCATCTGTCAGTCTGCAGCTCCCCTGGACGTGGGATGTGAGATTTGGGGATGGGGGATGCAGATGGAGCCATTTCCATTGCAGGGATTTGGGGATGGGGATGCAGATGGAGCCATTTCCATTGCAGGGATTTGGGGATGGGGGATGCAGATGGAGCCATTTCCATTGCAGGGATTTGGGATTTGGGGATGGGGGATGCAGATGGAGCCATTTCCATTGCAGGGATTTGGGGATGGGGATGGGGGATGCAGATGGAGCCATTTCCATTGCAGGGATTTGGGATTTGGGGATGCAGATGGAGCCATTCCCATTGCAGGGATTTGGGGATGGGGGATGCAGATGGAGCCATTTCCACTGCAGGGATTTGGGATTTGGGGATGCAGATGGAGCCATTTCCATTGCAGGGATTTGGGATTTGGGGATGCAGATGGAGCCATTCCCATTGCAGGGATTTGAGTTTTGGGGATGGGGGATGCAGATGGAGCCATTTCCATTGCAGGGATTTGGGATTTGGGGATGGGGATGCAGATGGAGCCATTTCCATTGCAGGGATTTGGGATTTGGGGATGGGGGATGCAGATGGAGCCATTTCCATTGCAGGGATTTGGGATTTGGGGATGGGGGATGCAGATGGAGCCATTTCCACTGCAGGGATTTGGGATTTGGGGATGGGGATGCAGATGGAGCCATTTCCATTGCAGGGATTTGGGATTTGGGGATGGGGGATGCAGATGGAGCCATTTCCATTGCAGGGATTTGGGATTTGGGGATGGGGATGCAGATGGAGCCATTTCCACTGCAGGGATTTGGGATTTGGGGATGGGGATGGAGCCATTTCCATTGTAGGGATTTGGGGATGGGGATGGGGATGCAGATGGAGCCATTTCCATTGCAGGGATTTGGGGATGGGGATGGGGATGCAGATGGAGCCATTTCCATTGCAGGGATTTGGGGATGGGGATGCAGATGGAGCCATTTCCATTGCAGGGATTTGGGGATGGGGATGCAGATGGAGCCATTTCCATTGCAGGGATTTGGGATTTGGGGATGGGGATGCAGATGGAGCCATTTCCATTGCAGGGATTTGGGGATGGGGATGCAGATGGAGCCATTCCCATTGCAGGGATTTGGGGATGGGGGATGCAGATGGAGCCATTTCCATTGCAGGGATTTGGGATTTGGGGATGGGGGATGCAGATGGAGCCATTTCCATTGCAGGGATTTGGGATTTTTGGATGGGGGATGCAGATGGAGCCATTTCCATTGCAGGGATTTGGGGATGGGGGATGGGGGATGCAGATGGAGCCATTTCCATTGCAGGGATTTGGGATTTGGGGATGCAGATGGAGCCATTTCCATTGCAGGGATTTGGGATTTGGGGATGGGGGATGCAGATGGAGCCATTTCCATTGCAGGGATTTGGGGATGGGGGATGGGGATGCAGATGGAGCCATTTCCATTGCAGGGATTTGGGATTTGGGGATGGGGGATGCAGATGGAGCCATTTCCATTGCAGGGATTTGGGGATGGGGATGCAGATGGAGCCATTTCCATTGCAGGGATTTGGGATTTGGGGATGGGGGATGCAGATGGAGCCATTTCCACTGCAGGGATTTGGGATTTGGGGATGGGGATGCAGATGGAGCCATTTCCATTGCAGGGATTTGGGGATGGGGGATGCAGATGGAGCCATTCCCATTGCAGGGATTTGGGATTTGGGGATGGGGGATGCAGATGGAGCCATTTCCATTGCAGGGATTTGGGATTTGGGGATGGGGGATGCAGATGGAGCCATTTCCATTGCAGGGATTTGGGATTTGGGGATGGGGGATGCAGATGGAGCCATTTCCACTGCAGGGATTTGGGGATGGGGGATGGGGGATGCAGATGGAGCCATTTCCATTGCAGGGATTTGGGATTTGGGGGTGCAGATGGAGCCATTCCCATTGCAGGGATTTGGGGTTTGGGATGCAGATGGAGCCATTCCCATTGCAGGGATTTGGAATTTGGGGATGGGGGATGCAGATGGAGCCATTTCCATTGCAGGGATTTGGGATTTGGGGATGGGGGATGCAGATGGAGCCATTTCCACTGCAGGGATTTGGGATTTGGGGATGGGGGATGCAGATGGAGCCATTTCCATTGCAGGGATTTGGGGATGGGGGATGCAGATGGAGCCATTTCCATTGCAGGGATTTGGGATTTGGGGATGGGGATGCAGATGGAGCCATTTCCATTGCAGGGATTTGGGGTTTGGGATGCAGATGGAGCCATTTCCATTGCAGGGATTTGGGGATGGGGATGCAGATGGAGCCATTTCCATTGCAGGGATTTGGGATTTGGGGATGGGGGATGCAGATGGAGCCATTTCCATGGCAGGGATTTGGGATTTGGGGATGGGGGATGCAGATGGAGCCATTTCCATGGCAGGGATTTGGGATTTGGGGTTTGGGATGCAGATGGAGCCATTTCCATTGCAGGGATTTGGGATTTGGGGTTTGGGATGCAGATGGAGCCATTTCCATTGCAGGGATTTGGGATTTGGGGTTTGGGATGCAGATGGAGCCATTCCCATTGCAGGGATTTGGGATTTGGGGATGGGGATGCAGATGGAGCCATTTCCATTGCAGGGATTTGGGATTTGGGGATGGGGATGCAGATGGAGCCATTTCCATTGCAGGGATTTGGGATTTGGGGATGGGGGATGCAGATGGAGCCATTCCCATTGCAGGGATTTGGGATTTGGGGATGGGGGATGCAGATGGAGCCATTCCCATTGCAGGGATTTGGGGATGGGGGATGCAGATGGAGCCATTTCCATTGCAGGGATTTGGGATTTGGGGATGGGGATGCAGATGGAGCCATTTCCATTGCAGGGATTTGGGATTTGGGGATGGGGGTGCAGATGGAGCCATTTCCATTGCAGGGATTTGGGATTTGGGGATGGGGATGCAGATGGAGCCATTCCCATTGCAGGGATTTGGGATTTGGGGATGGGGGATGCAGATGGAGCCATTTCCATTGCAGGGATTTGGGGATGGGGGATGCAGATGGAGCCATTTCCATTGCAGGGATTTGGGGATGGGGGATGGGGATGGAGCCATTTCCATTGCAGGGATTTGGGGTTTGGGGATGCAGATGGAGCCATTTCCATTGCAGGGATTTGGGATTTGGGGATGGGGATGCAGATGGAGCCATTTCCATTGCAGGGATTTGGGGATGGGGATGGGGATGCAGATGGAGCCATTTCCATTGCAGGGATTTGGGATTTGGGGATTTGGGATGCAGATGGAGCCATTTCCATTGCAGGGATTTGGGATTTGGGGAGGGGGGATGCAGATGGAGCCATTTCCATTGCAGGAATTTGGGGATGGGGATGGGGATGCAGATGGAGCCATTTCCATTGCAGGGATTTGGGATTTGGGGATGGGGGATGCAGATGGAGCCATTTCCATTGCAGGGATTTGGGATTTGGGGATGGGGGATGCAGATGGAGCCATTTCCATGGCAGGGATTTGGGATTTGGGATTTGGGGATGGGGATGCAGATGGAGCCATTCTTCTTTATTTTCTTTCACTATTATTCTTCTTTATCTTCTTCCAAAATTAATTAATAATTAATAATGGGATGAGGAGTGTGTTCTTGGTCAGAGGTGTGTGATATCACAAAATGGAAAACTCAGAGTTTTGGGGTTTGGGATACAGAAATAAAGATTAAGCAAAATGAAGTTTTTAGGGTGGAGACAGGTTATTCTTCATTACCTTCTCCCAAAATTAATTAACAATTAATAATGGGATTAGGAATGTTTAGTTGGTTAGAGGTGTGTGATATCACAAATTGGAAAACTCAGAGTTTTGGGATATAGAAAGTTTAGAGTTTTGGGATACAGATGGAGGTTTTAGAGTGCAGACAGGTTATTCTTCATTACCTTCTTCCAAAATTAATTAATAATTAATAATGGGATTAGGAGTCTGTATTTGGTTACAGGTGTGTGATATCACAAGGTGGAAAACTCAGAGTTTTGGGATATAGAAAGTTTAGAGTTTTGGGATATGGAAAGAAGCAAGATGGAGGTTTTAGGGTGGAGACAGGTTATTCTTCTTTACCTTCTCCAAAATTAATTAATAATTAATAATGGGATTAGGAGTGTTTAAATGGTTAGAGGTGTGTGGTATCACAAATTGGATAATTCAGAGTTTTGGGATATAGAAAGTTTAGGGTTTTGGGATTTAGAAAGTTTAGGGGTTTTGGGATATAGAAAGAAGCAAGATGGAGGTTTTAGGGTGCAGACAGGTTATTCTTCTTTATTTTCTCCCAAAATTAATTAATAATTAATAATGGGATGAGGAGTGTGTATTTGGTTAGAGGTGTGTGGTATCACAAATTGGAAAACTCAGAGTTTTGGGGTTTGGGATACAGAAATAAAGATTAAGCAAAATGAAGGTTTTAGGGTGGAGACAGGTTATTCTTCATTGCCTTCTCCCAAAATTAATTAACAATTAATAATGGGATTAGGAATGTGTATTTGGTTAGAGGTGTGTGATATCACAAGGTGGAAAACTCAGAGTTTTGGGATATAGAAAGTTTAGAGTTTTGGGATACAGATGGAGGTTTTAGGGTGCAGACAGGTTATTCTTCATTACCTTCTTCCAAAATTAATTAATAATTAATAATGGGATTAGGAGTCTGTATTTGGTTACAGGTGTGTGATATCACAAGGTGGAAAACTCAGAGTTTTGGGATATAGGAAGTTTAGGGTTTTAAGATATATAAAGTTTAGGGGGTTTGGGATACAGAAAGAATCAAGATGGAGGTTTTAGGGTGCAGACAGGTTATTCTTCTTTACCTTCTTCCAAAATTAATTAATAATTAATAATGGGATTACAAGCCTGTATTTGGTTAGAGTGTGTGATATCACAAATTGGAAAACTCAGAATTTATGGGTTTTGGGTACAGAAATAAAGATTAAGCAAACTGGAGGTTTTAGGATAGAGACAGGTTATTCTTCTTTATCTTCTTCCAAAATTAATTAATAATTAATAATGGGATTACGAGTCTGTAGTTGGTCAGAGGTGTGTGATATCACGAATTGGAAAACTCAGAATTTAGGGGTTTGGGATACAGAAATAAAGATTAAGCAAAATGGAGGTTTTAGGGTGGAGACAGGTTATTCTTCTTTACCTTCTCCCAAAATTAATTAATAATTAATAATGGGATTGGGAATGTGTATTTGTTTAGAGTGTGTGATATCACAAATTGGAAAACTCAGAATTTAGGGGTTTGGGATACAGAAATAAAGATTAAGCAAAATGGACCTTTTAGGTTATTTTTTACCTTTTTCTGCCTCCTTCTTCACAGTTTTGGGTGGGATTTTGTAATTGGGCAGAAAATCTGCAATGTGGACTTTGAAGGATCAATTATTGAGTTCAAAGGGAAAATAATCTAAGTGTCATTTCTTAATTAGATGGTTGAATCTTAAAAGAGCTTATAACAGGAAATTGGGAACTAATTTATATCATTTTATACCTTACTAATAAAAGACTACAACACTCACAACAATGAAATTATAACACTAATTAAAACAATAAACAGCTCAATCTAAACACAAATGTTGTCTCAAATACCTTCAATCCCACCCCAAACAAAAATTAAAAACCAAACAAAAATTAAAAACCAAATAAAAACCACAGGAACACAGGGCATAAAGAACATTTCCCTCCCTGTCCTGAGGACCCCAAATTCCCAGGAGAACTCTGCTTTCAACCTTTCCTCGTACAGAAAAATTCCAAAACTTTAGGATTAATTAAATAAAATCTGTAGCAGTATAATTTAAAAAACTCGGGAGTTTTGGGGTGAGGTAATTCCTTTTTTGTCTCCTTTAATCCACGAAATTTCTCCTTTCTGCTGCATCGGGGCCCCTCTGTGACCCTGAAGCTCCAAGGCAGGGTGGGAGGGGAGAAAATGGGAATTTTCAAAGGCTGGGAGTTTGGAATTCCCAGACAAAAGGGGCCAAACCTCCCGTGGAGCCAGCAAAAAGGGCCCCGAGCTGCAGAATTGTCTTTTTGTGATGCCACTAAAGGAGGTTTTTGTGAGGAATGGGCTGAAAAGGAAAAGGGAAGAAAATCCTGAGAGCTCTGCAGGGCTGGGGTGTCAGTCATGGGATTGGGAGCAGAGATTCCCAAATAATTCCTTTTTCTTGGTGAGGGGAGAAGGATTGGATAATCCCAGAAAAACCTGGAGGCAAAGTCACTTCCTTGTCCTATAATGTATTTATATCAAACCTTCTGCAAAACACTCAGATAAAATGTCACCATCCCATGATATTTTTATTTCTTTGCCTTTTTTTCCTTCCCCTTCAAAGCAGCAAAGCTGAAATCCAGGGTCAGACTTTATCCCCTCATTGTCCTCTGCAGTCAAACTTTGACACTCTTGTGTGTCAGTCACGGGATTGGGAGCAGAGATTCCCAAATAATTCCTTTTTCTTGGGGAGGATAATCCCAGAAAAACCTGGAGGCAAAGTGACTTCCCTGCCCTTTAATGCATTTATATCAAACCTGATAATTTAACACGTTTGCAAAACACAGATAAAATGTCATCACCCCATGATATTTTTATTTCTTTGCCTTTTTTTCCTTCCCCTTCAAAGCAGCAAAGCTGAAATCCAGGGTCAGACTTTATCCCCTCACTGTCCTCTGCAGTCAAACTTTGAGCCACGAGATTGGGAGCAGAGATTCCCAAATAATTCCTTTTTCTTGGGGAGGATAATCCCAGAAAAACCTGGAGGCAAAGTGACTTCCCTGCCTTTTAATGCATTTATATCAAACCTGATAATGTAAAACATTCACAAAACACTCAGATAAATGTCACCATCCCATGATATTTTTGTTTCCTTTTTTTTGCCCTTTATTATTCACAACAAGCAGCAAAGCTGAAATGCAGGGTCAGATTTATCCCCTCATTGTCCTCTGCAGTCAAACTTTGAGCCACGAGATTGGGAGCAGAGATTCCCAAATAATTCCTTTTTCTTGGGGAGGGGAAGAAGGATTGGATAATCCCAGAAAAACCTGGAGGCAAAGTGACTTCCCTGTCCTTCAACTCATTTATATCAAACTTTCTAATTTAACACATCTGCAAAACACTCAGATAAAATGCCATCATCCCATGATATTTTTATTTCTTTGCCTTTTTTCCTTCCCCTTCATTATTGGCAAAAGCAGCAAATCTGCAATCCAGGGTCAGATTTATCCCCTCATTGTCCTCTGCAGTGAGTGAGGGTTCAAAGGGGAATAAGGAGAGGAAATGAATTTTCAGGACAGGATTCAGCTCTGGCTCTGCTGATTCTCAAGGACACACAGAATTCACCCACTCCCCACAAAGACAGAATGCAGATAATTCATTGGCAATTTGATTGAGTGGGAAATATGGAATAAATGGGAGATTTCAGTGAGAAATGTTCAAAACGTGAGGGATGTTTGGGAGCTGGGAGGGGGAGAGGAAAACGAGAGGCTGAGCAGAGTTGTCTCCCTGAATTTATAAATTTATAAGTTTATAAAGATGTTGAATTTATAAATGGATAAAGAAAGATGTTGAATTTATAAATTGGTAAAGAAAGATGCTGAATTTATAAATGGATAAAGAAAGATGTTGAATTTATAAATGGATAAAGAAAGACGTTGAATTTATAAATGGATAAAGAAAGATGTTGAATTTATAAATTGATAAAGAAGACGTTGAATTTATAAATTGATAAAGAAAGATGCTGAATTTATAAATTGATAAAGAAAGATGTTGAATTTACGAATTTATTAAGAAGGATGTTGAATTTATAAATTGGTAAAGAAGACGTTGAATTTATCAATGGATAAAGAAAGATGTTGAATTTACGAATTTATAAAGAAAGATGTTGAATTTATAAATTGATAAAGAATATATTGAATTTACGAATTTATAAAGAAAGATGCTGAAAAAGAAAGACGTTGAATTTATAAATTATATTTTATACCACATAACTTATTATTTATTTATTTATTTATTTAATTATTTATAAATTTTAAGCACACCCCTTGCTCAGCACCACGGACACGACAACTTTTGCCCTCCAAATCCAGAAGCAGGGATTCACACAAACAAGTTTACAAATGGAAAACAGCTTTGAGGAGATGAATTTGGGGTTTCCAGGCCGCACAGAGCCGAGCTGCAGGATTCTCCTCCCCCGGCTCCCCCTGAGCGCCGCAGCCTCTGTGCGGCTCCTTCCGATCCCTCTGTGCCGCTCCTCCAGATCCCTCTGTGCGGCTCCTTCCGATCCCTCTGTGCGGCTCCTTCCGATCCCTCTGTGCGGCTCCTTCACAGCCCTCCCGTTCCCATGGCAACCCCGGGATGCAGCAGGAGCCCGGGCTGGGCTGCGAGGGGAGGGGAGGGCACAGGGCACCGCGGGCCGGGCAGGGCCCAGATGCCAACCTTTGTGCCCAGAAACAAGCAGTGACCATGGCAGGGGCACTGTGGGTAGGCAGGGCCCAGATGCCAACCTTGGTCCCCAGAAATGTGCAGGCCCAGATGCCAACCTTTGTCCCCAAAATGGGCAGTGACCATGGCAGGGGCACCCTGGGCCCAGATGCCAACCTTGGTCCCCAGAAATGTGCAGGACCAGATACCAACCTTTGTCCCCAGAGATGGGCAGTGACCATGGCAGAGACACCCTGGGCACAGATGCCAACCTTTGTGCCCAGAATGGGCAGTGACCATGGCAGAGGCACCACAGGACCCAGATGCCAACCTTTGTCCCCAGAAATGGGCACTGACCATGGCAGGGGCACCCTGGACACAGATGCCAACCTTTGTCCCCAGAAATGGGCACTGACCATGGCAGAGGCACCACAGGACCCAGATGCCAACCTTTGTCCTCAGAAACGGGTGGTGACCATGGCAGGGACACCCTGGGCAGAGATGCCAACCTTTGTCCCCAAAACGGGCAGTGACCATGGCAGGGGCACCCTGGACCCAGATGCCAACCTTGGTCGCCAGAAATGGGCAGTGACCATGGCAGGGGCACCCTGGGTAGGCAGGACCCAGATGCCAACCTCTGTCCCCAGAATGGGGCAGTGACCATGACAGAGGCACCACGGGCCGGGCAGGGCCCAGATGCCAACCTTTGTGCCCAGAATGGGCAGTGACCATGGCAGGGGCACCCTGGGCACAGATGCCAACCTTTGTGCCCAAAATGGGCAGTGACCATGGCAGGGGCACCCTGGGCACAGATGCCAACCTTTGTCCCCAAAATGGGCAGTGACCATGGCAGGGGCACCCTGGGCACAGATGCCAACCTTTGTCCCCAAAATGGGCAGTGACCATGGCAGGGGCACCCTGGGCACAGATGCCAACCTTTGTCCCCAGAATGGGCAGTGACCATGGCAGAGGACACCCGGGAGGAGCTGGGGGTCCCGGCCAAAATCCCAGAACGAGAGGAAAATGTTCAAAACACGATGGCACAGGTTGGGAATCTTAAAAAGGAACCAAAATGAAAGAAAACTCAAAATGTTGAGTGTTGGGGAATCTTAAAAAGGAACCAAAATGAAAGAAAAATCAAAATGTTGAGTGTTGGGGAATTTTAAAAAGGAACCAAAATGAGAGAAAACTCAAAATGTTGAGCGTTGGGGAATCTTAGAAAGGAACCAAAATGAAAGAAAACTCAAAATGTTGAGTGTTGGGGATCTTAAAAAGGAACCAAAATGAGAGAAAAATCAAAATGTTGAGCGTCCAAGCTCGGGCTGGTTCTGTGTCCTGTTAATTGCAGCTAATTGGTGCTGGGAGATTGTGGGAAATGAATGGATTGTGTGAGGGGCTTTTGGGAAATATTAAATGAATATTCTGTGTGTTGTGTGAGAAAGTAATGCTGGGTTAATTCTCTTAAGGAGTCTGATAAATCCAGTTTTAGGTTATAAAAACTGTTAAAACGAATATTCTGTGTGTTGTGTGAGAAAGTAATGCTGGATTCATTCTCTTAAGCACTGTGGTAAATATATTTTTAGGTTATAAAAAATGTTAAAATGAGTATTATATGTGTTGTGTAGGAAAGTAATGCTGGGTTCATTCTCTTAAGGAGTCTGATAAATCCAGTTTTAGGTTATAAAAATGTTAAAATACAAACAATGCTGTGTAGGATACTTTTTTTAAAGAGATAGCAGCCACAGGACACCTGAATCTTTCAGAGAAAATGAATTTATTGCTCCATTATCAGGAGAAATGAACTTCTTCCCACCTCCAAGGTGCTGTCAGGACTCAGAGGAAGAAGCTGAGGATTCCCAGACAGAATCCTGTGTGTGAATGGAATTTATGCATCATGGGTGAGGTGTGTGAATATGCAACAGGTTATTTTTAAATTTTAATTTACTTATTTTTATTTTTTATTATTTTAAAAGTTAATCCTTTGTTAATGTGTGTCCTTTTTCGGGCTTATTTTGCCCAGAAAAGGTACCCAGACATCCACAACTCTTTATCTCTATTGTCTCATATTGTCCTAATCCAAATTATCCAAATTATCATCACTCTAATTGTATTTCTATTTTTATAACCATTTTATTTCTATGAAACTTTGAAAATTTTTAAATTGGTGTTTTTCACAGAGATCACAGAGAAACTGGGAAGTGATTCCCAAATCTGCCAGGAGAATTTAACATCTGAACAATCCCTGCCCTGCAGGCTCTGCAGGAGTTTTGTCCTTTCTCCTCCATAAAATCAGAATTGGCTGCTCCAGTGTGCAACAGCTCCTTCTGAAAATGGAGCAATAAATTGATTTTCATTACTCTAATTGTATCACTATTTTTATAGCCATTTTATTACTATGAAACTTTGAAAATTTTTAAATTGGTGTTTTTCACAGAGATCACAGAGGAACTGGGAAGTGATTCCCAAATGTGCCAGGAAAATTCAATATCTGAACAATCCCTGCCCTGCAGGCTCTGGAGCTGTTTTATCCTTTCTCCTCCATAAAATCAGAATTGGCTGCTCCATTGTGGAACAGTTCCTTCTGAAAATGGAGCAATAAATTGATTTTCTCTGAAATATTCAGCTGTCCTGTGGCTGTTCTCTCTTTAAAAAATATATCCTACATAGCATCATTTCTATTTTAACATTTTTATAACCTAAAACTCTCTTTACCACACGACTTAAGAGAATTAATCCAGCGTTACTTTCTAACACAACACACAGAATATTCATTTAAATATTTGCAAAAGGCCAATTATAAAATACAGGCATTTTTCACATCCATAAAAATATAAATACGGCACCTTGTGAAAATGGAGCAATAAATTGATTTTCTCTGAAATATTCAGCTGTCCTGTGGCTGCTGTCTCTTTATAAAATATACCCTACACAGCATCATTTCTATTTTAACATTTTTAAACCTAAAACTCTATTTACCACACTACTAAAGAGAATTAATCCAGCATGACTTTCTAACACAACACACAGAATATTCATTTAAATATCTGCAAAAAGCCAATTATAAAATACAGGCATTTTTCACATCCATAAAAATATAAATACGGCACCTTGTGAAAATGGAGCAATAAATTGATTTTCTCTGAAATATTCAGCTGTCCTGTGGCTGCTCTGTCTTTAAAAAATATATCCTAAATAGTATAATTTCTATTTTAACATTTTTATAACCTAAAACTCTCTTTACAACACGACTTAAGAGAATGAACCCAGCATTACTTTCTAACACAACACATCTAATATTCATTTAAATATTTGCAATTATAAAATCCATGCATTTTTCACCTCCATAAAAATATAAATGTGGCACCTTCTGATTATTGCACCCCTAAAAGAGACAGAGGGAGGACGAGCCTGTAAAACCACAAATGACACAAAAATAAAAAATTTGTGTGCTCAGCACCAAAAGCAGGCATGGAAAAGGAGCAGCTGGTTTATTTGAGATAAAAACAACAAACAAAATTCCCAAAATTCAACATTCCCTGGCATCTAAATTTACATTTGCCAAGTACAACTCAAGTACTTTCTTATTTAACTTTTCCAAATAAATCTGTGCATGTTCCTAATAATTCCTCATTATTTATTGCCCATTTCTGCATTAAAATCACACAAAGATGGGAAGGAACAGCTGGGACCTCACAATAGGTGAGAGTGCTAAAATTCCCAAAATTCGACATTCTCAGGCACCTAAATTTACATTTGCTGAGCTACAACTCAATTGTTTTCTTATTTAATTATTCCAAATAAATCTGTGCATGTTCCTAATAATCCCTCCTTATTTATTGCCCATTTCTGCATAAAATCACACAAAGATGGGAAGGAATAGCTGGGACCTTGCAATGGGTGAGAGTGCTAAAATTCCCAAAATTTGACATTTTCAGGCACCTAAATTTACATTTGCTGAGCTATAACTCCAGTGTTTTTTTATTTAATTATTCCAAATAAATCTTTGCATGTTCCTAATAATCCATCTTTATTTATTGCCCATTTCTGCATAAAATCACACAAAGATGGGAAGGAATAGCTGGGACCCCACAGTGGGTGAGAGCACTAAAGACAAAAACCAAAATTCCCAAAATTCGATTTTTCTGGCACCTAAATTTACATTTGCTGAGCTACAACCCAAGTGCTTTGTTATTTAACTATTCCAAATAAATCTGTGCATGTTCCTAATAATCCATCATTATTTATTGCTCATTTCTGCATAAAAATCACACAAAGATGGGAAGGAACAGCTGGGACCCCACAGTGGGTGAGAGTGCTAAAAGACAAAAACCAAAATTCCCAAAATGTGACATTCTCTGGCACCTAAATTTACATTGGTTGAGCTCCAGCTCCAGTATTTTTTAATTTAACTATTCCAAATCAATCCATGTTCCACCTTTCCTAATAATCCCTCATTATTTATTGCCCATTTCTGCATTAAAATCACACAAAGATGGGAAGGAAGAGCTGGGACCTCACAGTGGGTGACAGTGCTAAAGACAGAAAACTAAATTCCCAAAATTCAACATTGCCAGGCACCTAAATTTACATTTGCCGAGCTGAAACTCAAGTGCTTTGTTATATAATTATTGCAAATAAATCTGTGCATGTTCCTAATAATTCCACTCTATTTATTGCCCATTTCTGCATAAAAATCACACAAAGATGGGAAGGAATAGCTGGGACCTCACAAGGGGTGAGAGTGCTAAAATTCCCAAAATTCAACATTCTCAGGCACCTAAATTTACATTTGCTGAGCTACAACTCAATTGTTTTCTTATTTAATTATTCCAAATAAATCTGTGCCTGTTCCTAATAATCCCTCCTTATTTATTGCCCATTTCTGCATTAAAATCACACAAAGATGGGAAGGAACAGCTGGGACCTCACAATGGGTGAGAGTGCTAAAGACAAAACAAAAATCCCAAAATTCAACATTTTCTGGCACCTAAATTTACATTTGCCAAGTACAACTCAATTGGTTTCTTATTTAATTATTCCAAATAAATCTGTGCATGTTCCTAATAATCCCTCTTTATTTATTGCCCATTTCTGCATAAAATCACACAAAGATGGGAAGGAAGAGCTGGGACCCCACAGTGGCTGAGAGTGCTAAAGACAAAACAAAAATCCCAAAGTTCAACATTCTCAGGCACCTAAATTTACATTTGCCAAGCTACAACTCCAGTGTTTTTTTATTTAACTTTTCCAAATAAATCTGTGCATGTTCCTAATAATTCCTCCTTATTTATTGCCCATTTCTGCATAAAATCACACAAAGATGGGAAGGAATAGCTGGGACCCCACAGTGGCTGAGAGTGCTAAAATTCTCAAAATTTGACATTCCCTGGCACCTAAATTTACATTTGCCAATCTACAACTCCAGTGTTTTTTAATTTAACTATTCCAAATAAATCCATGTTCCACCTTTTCTAATAATTCCACTCTATTTATTGCCCATTTCTGCATTAAAATCACACAAAGATGGGAAGGAACAGCTGGGACCTCACAATGGGTGACAGTGCTAAAGACAAAACAAAATTCCCAGAATTCAACATTCTCAGGCACCTAAATTTACATTTGCCAAGCTACAACTCAATTGTTTTCTTATTTAACTATTTCAAATAAATCTGTGCCTGTTCCTAATAATCCCTCTTTATTTATTGCCCATTTCTGCATAAAATCACACAAAGATGGGAAGGAATAGCTGGGACCCCACAATGGGTGAGAGTGCTAAAATTCCCAAAATGTGACATTTTCAGGCACCTAAATTTACATTTGCCAAGCTCCAACTCCAGTGTTTTTTAATTTAACTGTTCCACATCAACCCATGTTCCACCTTTCCTAATAATTCCTCCTTATTTATTGCCCATTTCTGCATTAAAATCACACAAAGATGGGAAGGAAGAGCTGGGACCCCACAATGGGTGAGAGTGCTAAAAGACAAAAACCAAAATTCAACATTCTCAGGCACCTAAATTTACATTTGTCAAGTACAACTCAATTGTTTTTTTATTTAACTATTCCAAATAAATCTGTGCCTGTTCCTAATAATCCCTCTCTATTTATTGCCCATTTCTGCATAAAATCACACAAAGATGGGAAGGAACAGCTGGGACCTCAAATGGGTGACAGAGCTAAAAGACAAAAACCAAAATTCCCAAAATTTCAGATTCTCAGGCACCTAAATTTACATTTGCCAAGCTCCAACTCAATTATTTTTTAAATTTAACTGTTCCAGACCAATCCATGCTCCCTTTTTGCTAATTCCCCTCCAGGCTGAGCAGCTGCTGCAGGAGGAGGCCCAGGCAGAGCCATCTGCCAGCCTGACCCCAAATCCTCCCCTGGGATCCATCTGCATTCACATTGCATTTATTTCATTTATTTTCAACCCATTTCTTACAAAAAAGTCTTTTTTTATTTCCCTTTCCCCAAATTGAGGTGTTGGTTTTTATTTTATTGTTATATTTATAGTTGTTTTTATTTTATTGTTATATTTATTGTTATATTTATTTTATTTTATTGATATATTTATTTATTATATTTATATTTATATGTATTATTTTATATTATATATTTTATATTACATATTATATATTTATATTTATTATTTTTATAATAAAACATATATTTACATTTATATATTTATAAATATATTTTTATATATTTATATTTATATTTTAAATATATATTTATATATATTTATATATATTTATAATAAAATATATATTTTTATAATAAAAGCATTTTATATTTATATTTATTATTTTATTGTGTTGTTATATTTATTGTTGTTTTTTATTTTATTCTCTTTTAATACTTTATTTTTCTGTACACTTCTTTATACTTCTATATACTTTATTCTTTTTTCCTCTCACTGCCACGAGCAGCATTTAAAAAATATTCACGTGGCATCTTATCATGAACCAACATAAAAGACTGAAAATCAAATAATAAAATAAAAAAATGAAATTTTCTGAATGATTCATTTCTGAATTATTCCACGTGTTAGGCAGTGGGGATGAATTCAGGGTTTCTCACAGCTCAAAATATTGATTTTATTTCAATATTTGGGTATTTGGGGTCTGACCCCATTCCCTGTGTTCCCCAAATTTTGGAATCACCAATCTCTGCACACTGATCAGATTCCACAATTTATTCCTGATCTTTATTTCCTGGAATGGAATTTGCAATATTCACTCAAAATTACCTCAGAGTCCATTTTTCTTTATTTTCCTGTGCAAAGGATGCAGCTCTCACACGAAATCTCATTTTATAAAATTGTCAGGTCATGCTCATTTTTGTACAAAACACAAATCCAGCAGCCCAAAATTCCAGAATTTATTTTTGATCATTTATTCCTGATCATTTATTCCTGATCATTTATTCCTGATCATTTATTCCTGATCATTTTTTCCTGATCATTTATTCCTGATCATTTATTCCTGATCATTTTTTCCTGGATTAATTTCTTCCAAATCTTCCCAAAGATTCTTTTTCCCTTTCTTCCTGCAGCCTCACAGAGCTCAGGGTTTTATCTGAATTATCCCCTCCTGTCCCAACATCCCAAATTATTCCATGGAATGCTCATGGAATTTGCAAAATTATCAGATTATCCTGCAAATAATTCCAGATTTTATTCCAGGATTTATTCCTGATCATTTATTCCTGATCATTTATCCCTGATCATTTATTCCTGATCATTTATTCCAGAATTTATTCCTGATCATTTATTCCTGATCATTTATTCCAGAATTTATTCCTGATCATTTATTCCTGATCATTTATCTCTGATCATTTATTCCTGATCATTTATTCCTGATCATTCATTCCTGATCATTTATTCCTGATCATTTATTCCTGATCATTTATTCCTGATCATTTATTCCTGATCATTTATTCCAGAATTTATTCCTGATCATTTATTCCTGCTCATTTATTCCTGCTCATTTATTCCTGATCATTCATTCCTGATCATTTATTCCTGATCATTTATTCCTGATCATTTATTCCTGATCATTTATTCCTGCTCATTTATTCCTGATCATTTTTCCCTGATCATTTATTCCTGATCATTCATTCCTGATCATTTATTCCTGGATTAATTTCTCCCAAATCTCCCCAAAGATTCTTTTTCCCTTTTGAACACAGAGCTCAGGGTTTTATCTGAATTATCCCCTCCTGTCCCAACATCCCAAATTATTCCCTGCTCATGCAATATTTGAAATATTCACTCAAAATTACCTCAGAGTCCATTTTTCTTTATTTTCCTGTGCAAAGGATGCAGCTCCCACACGAAATCTCATTTTATAAAATTGTCAGATCATGCTCATTTTTGTACAAAACCCAAATCCAGCAGCACAAAATTCCAGAATTTATCCCTGATCATTTATTCCTGATCATTTATCCCTGATCATTTATTCCAGAATTTATTCCTGATCATTTATTCCTGATCATTTTATCCTGATCATTTATTCCAGAATTTATTCCTGATCATTTATTCCTGATCATTCATTCCTGATCATTTATTCCTGATCATTTATTCCTGATCATTCATTCCTGATCATTCATTCCTGATCATTTATTCCTGATCATTTTTTCCTGGATTAATTTCTTCCAAATCTTCCCAAAGATTCTTTTTCCCTTTCTTCCTGCAGCCTCACAGAGCTCAGGGTTTTATCTGAATTATCCCCTCCTGTCCCAACATCCCAAATTATTCCCTGGAATGCTCATGGAATTTGCAAGATTATCAGATTATCCTGCAAATAATTCCAGATTTTATTCCAGGATTTATTCCTGATCATTTATTCCTGATCATTTATTCCTGATCATTTATCCCTGATCATTTATTCCTGATCATTTATTCCTGATCATTCATTCCTGATCATTTATTCCTGATCATTTCTTCCTGATCATTTATTCCAGAATTTATTCCTGATCATTTATTCCTGATCATTCATTCCTGATCATTTATTCCTGATCATTCATTCCTGATCATTTATTCCTGATCATTTATTCCAGAATTTATTCCTGATCATTTATTCCTGATCATTCATTCCTGATCATTTATTCCTGATCATTTATTCCTGATCATTTATTCCTGATCAATTATTCCTGATCATTTATTCCTGATCATTTATTCCTGGATGAATTTCTTCCAAATCTCCCCAAAGTTTCTTTTTCCCTTTTGAACACAGAGCTCAGGGTTTTATCTGAATTATCCCCTCCTGTCCCAACATCCCAAATTATTCCCTGGAATGCTCATGGAATATTTGCAAGATTATCAGATTATCTGGCAAATAATTCCAGATTTTATTCCAGGATTTCTTCCTGATCATTTATTCCTGATCATTTATTCCAGAATTTATTCCTGATCATTTATTCCTGATCATTCATTCCTGATCATTTATTCCTGATCATTTATTCCTGATCATTTATTTATTCCTGATCATTTATTCCTGATCATTTATTCCTGATCATTTATTCCTGATCATTTATTCCTGATCATTTATTCCTGATCATTCATTCCTGATCATTTATTCCTGGATTAATTTCTCCCAAATCTCCCCAAAGCTTCTTTTTCCCTTTTGAACACAGAGCTCAGGGTTTTATCTGAATTATCCCCTCCTCTCCAAACATCCCAAATTATTCCCTGCTCATGCAATATTTGAAATATTCACTCAAAATTACCTCAGAGTCCATTTTTCTGGATTTTCCTGTGCAAAGGATGCAGCTCCCACACGAAATCTCATTTTATAAAATTGTCAGATCCTGCTCACTTTTGTACAAAACCCAAATCCAGCAGCACAAAATTCCAGAATTTATTCCTGATCATTTATTCCTGATCATTCATTCCTGATCATTTATTCCTGATCATTTATTCCTGATCATTTATTCCTGATCATTTTTTCCTGATCATTTATTCCTGATCATTTATTCCAGAATTTATTCCTGATCATTCATTCCTGATCATTTATTCCTGATCATTCATTCCTGATCATTTATTCCTGATCATTTATTCCTGGATTAATTTCTTCCAAATCTTCCCAAAGATTCTTTTTCCCTTTTGAACACAGAGCTCAGGGTTTTATCTGAATTATCCCCTCCTCTCCAAACACCCCAAATTATTCCCTGGAATGCTCATGGAATATTTGCAAGATTATCAGATTATCTGGCAAATAATTCCAGATTTTATTCCAGGATTTCTTCCTGATCATTTATTCCTGATCATTTATTCCAGAATTTATTCCTGATCATTTATTCCTGATCATTCATTCCTGATCATTCATTCCTGATCATTCATTCCTGATCATTTATTCCTGATCATTTATTCCTGGATTAATTTCTTCCAAATCTTCCCAAAGATTCTTTTTCCCTTTTGAACACAGAGCTCAGGGTTTTATCTGAATTATCCCCTCCTCTCCAAACACCCCAAATTATTCCATGGAATGCTCATGGAATATTTGCAAAATTATCAGATTATCCTGCAAATAATTCCAGATTTTATTCCAGGATTTCTTCCTGATCATTTATTCCTGATCATTTATTCCTGATCATTTATTCCTGATCATTTATTCCTGATCATTTTTTCCTGGATGAATTTCTCCCAAATCTTCCCAAAGATTCTTTTTCCCTTTTGAACACAGAGCTCAGGGTTTTATCTGAATTATCCCCTCCTGTCCAAACATCCCAAATTATTCCATGGAATGCTCATGGAATTTGCAAGATTATCAGATTATCTGGCAAATAATTCCAGATTTTATTCCAGGATTTATTCCTGATCATTTATCCCTGATCATTCATTCCTGATCATTCATTCCTGATCATTTATTCCTGATCATTTATTCCTGATCATTTATCCCTGATCAATTATTCCTGATCATTCATTCCTGATCATTTATCCCTGATCATTTATTCCTGATCATTTATTCCTGATCATTCATTCCTGATCATTTATTCCTGATCAATTATTCCTGATCATTTATTCCAGAATTTATTCCTGATCATTTTTTCCTGATCATTTATTCCTGATCATTTTTTCCTGATCATTTATTCCTGATCATTTATTCCTGATCATTTATTCCTGATCATTTATTCCTGGATTAATTTCTCCCAAATCTTCCCAAAGATTCTTTTTCCCTTTTGAACACAGAGCTCAGGGTTTTATCTGAATTATCCCCTCCTGTCCAAACATCCCAAATTATTCCATGGAATGCTCATGGAATTTGCAAGATTATCAGATTATCTGGCAAATAATTCCAGATTTTATTCCAGGATTTATTCCTGATCATTTATCCCTGATCATTCATTCCTGATCATTCATTCCTGATCATTTATTCCTGATCATTTTTTCCTGATCATTTATTCCTGATCATTCATTCCTGATCATTTATTCCTGATCATTTATTCCTGGATGAATTTCTTCCAAATCTTCCCAAAGATTCTTTTTCCCTTTTGAACACAGAGCTCAGGGTTTTATCTGAATTATCCCCTCCTGTCCAAACACCCCAAATTATTCCCTGCTCATGGAATATTTGAAATATTCACTCAAAATTACCTCAGAGTCTTTTTTTTGGATGTTCCTGTGCAAAGGATGCAGCTCTCACACGAAATCTCATTTTATAAAATTGTCAGATCCTGCTCATTATTGTACAAAACCCAAACCCAGCAGCCCAAAATTCCAGAATTTATTCCTGATCATTTATTCCTGATCATTTATTCCAGAATTTATTCCTGATCATTTATTCCTGATCATTTATTCCTGATCATTTATTCCTGATCATTCATTCCTGATCATTTATCCCTGATCATTTATTCCAGAATTTATTCCTGATCATTTATTCCTGATCATTTATTCCAGAATTTATTCCTGATCATTTATTCCAGAATTTATTCCTGATCATTTATTCCTGATCATTTATTCCTGATCATTCATTCCTGATCATTTATTCCTGATCATTCATTCCTGATCATTCATTCCTGATCATTTATTCCTGATCATTTATTCCTGATCATTTATTCCTGATCATTTATTCCTGATCATTTATTCCAGAATTTATTCCTGATCATTTATTCCTGATCATTCATTCCTGATCATTTATTCCTGGATGAATTTCTCCCAAATCTTCCCAAAGTTTCTTTTTCCCTTTTGAACACAGAGCTCAGGGTTTTATCTGAATTATCCCCTCCTCTCCCAAACATCCCAAATTATTCCATGGAATGCTCATGGAATTTGCAAGATTATCAGATTATCCTGCAAATAATTCCAGATTTTATTCCAGGATTTATTCCTGATCATTCATTCCTGATCATTTATTCCTGATCATTTATTCCTGGATGAATTTCTTCCAAATTTTCCCAAAGTTTCTTTTTCCCTTTTGAACACAGAGCTCAGGGTTTTATCTGAATTATTCCCTCCTGTCCCAACATCCCAAATTATTCCCTGCTCATGCAATATTTGAAATATTCACTCAAAATTACCTCAGAGTCCATTTTTATTTATTTTATTTATTCCAATTCTCAGATCCTGCTCCTTTTTGTTCCAGCTCTGTTTCTTCCCAGATTCTTTTTTCCCACCAGGAATTTCCCTTTTTTGTGCCATTTCTGCCCTTTGCAGATGGAGCCTGAGGCAGAAAATTCTGAATTTCAAAGAGATCAGCCCAGGAATTCCTGCAGCAGCAATTCCCAAGGAATTATCAGGAATTCCTCTGCAATTCCAGCTCTGCTTTCACAAGAAAACAATTTTTATTTTTGGAATATAATAATTTTTGGATATAATAATAATAATAAAAAATTTTTTTTGGAATGCCAGGAATTTCTGGAGTCTGAAAAATGAACCCAAATGAAAATTTTGGGATTGAAAAATTTTAGGATGAAAGATTTTGGGATGAGGTGAACAGAAGAAAAAAAGGGAATTAATGGGTAAGAGGTTTAGGATTTCCCACTTTATATTTTCCAGAAATTAATCCTTGCTGCTAATTAGTGCCCAAGATCAGGCTGCTCTCCAAATTAAAATCCCATTTTTTCCATCAGCTTTAATGATGGAAATGATTTAAAAAAAAAGGAATTAATGGGTAAGAGGTTTAGGATTTCCCACTTTATATTTTCCCCATTTTTGGGGATTATTAGGAATGCCAGGACTTCCTGGAACCTTAAAAATGAACCCAAATGAAAATTTTGGGATGTGGTGAACAGAAGAAAAAAAGGAATTAATGGGTAAGAGGTTTAGGATTTCCCACTTTATATTTTCCCCACTTTTGGGGATTATTAGGAATGCCAGGATTTGTGAAGTCTGAAAAATGAACCCAAATGAAAATTTTGGGATGAAAGATTTTGGGATGAAAGATTTTGGGATGTGGTGAACATGAGAAAAAAGGAATTAATGGGTAAAGAGGTTTAGGATTTCCCACTTTATATTTTCCCCATTTTTGGGATTATTAGGAATGCCAGGACTTTGTGAAGCCTTAAAAATGAACCCAAATGAAAATTTTGGGATGAAAGATTTTAGGATGAAAGATTTTGGGATGTGGTGAACAGAAGGAAAAAAAGGGAATTAATGGGTAAGAGGTTTAGGATTTCCACTTTATATTTTCCCAATTTTTGGGGATTATTAGGAATGCCAGGACTTTGTGAAGCCTTAAAAATGAACCCAAATTAAAGATTTTGGGATGTGGTGAACATGAGAAAAAAGGAATTAATGGGTTACAGGTTTAGGATTTCCCACTTTATATTTTCCAGAAATTAATCCTTGCTGCTAATTAGTGCCCAAGCCCAAGATCAGGCTGCTCTCCAAATTAAAATCCCATTTTTTCCATCAGATTTAATGATGGAAATGATTTAAAAAAAAAGGAATTTATGGGTAAGAGGTTTAGGATTTCCCACTTTATATTTTCCCAATTTTTGGGGATTATTAGGAATGCCAGGAATTTCTGGAACCTTAAAAATGAACCCAAATTAAAGATTTTGGGATGTGGTGAACAGAAGAAAAAAGGGAATTAATGGGTAAGAGGTTTAGGATTTCCCACTTTATATTTTCCCCATTTTTTGGGATTATTAGGAATGCCAGGAATTTGTGAAGTCTTAAAAATGAAACCCAAATGAAAATTTTGGGATGTGGTGAACAGAAGAAAAAAAGGAATTAATGGGTAAGAGGTTTAGGATTTCCCACTTTATATTTTCCCCAGTTTTGGGGATTATTAGGAATGCCAGGAATTTCTGGAGCCTTAAAAATGAACCCAAATTAAAGATTTTGGGATGAAAGATTTTGGGATGAAAGATTTTGGGATGTGGTGAACATGAGAAAAAAAGGAATTAATGGGTAAGAGGTTTAGGATTTCCCATTTTATATTTTCCCAATTTTTGGGGATTATTAGGAATGCCAGGAATTTCTGGAGTCTTAAAAATGAACCCAAATGAAAATTTTGGGATGTGGTGAACATGAAAAAAAAGGGAATTAATGGGTAAGAGGTTTAGGATTTCCCACTTTATATTTTCCAGAAATTAATCCTTGCTGCTAAGGCAATCATCAAATGAATCTGTGACAAAAGCTGTCAAGGAATGGATCCAAAATTTAATTTTTTTTTCCCATGGCCACCAAATTCCACTTTTTTCTGATCAAAATGTTTGCCCACAAAAATTGAATTAAGGAGAAAAAACTGAATTAAGGGAGAAAAAACTGAATTAAGGGAGAAAAAACCCCACTGCTTGATGCTCCCACCATCAGCAAATCCTGCAGGAATTGTGAAGTGGAAAAAGGGACAGGAGATAATAATAATAATAATAGTAGTAATAATAATAATAATAATAATAATAATAATAATAATAATAATAATAATAATAATTATTATTATTATTATTATTATTATTATTGTATAATATATACTATAATATATATAATAATTATATATATTATTATATATATAATACATATAGCAATATATACTATATATAACATATAATAATTATAATATATAATATATAATAATTATATAATAATAATAATAATTATATAATATATAATAATATATACTATAATATATATAATAATTACATATATTATATTATATATAATATATATAATAATATATACTATATATAATATATAATAATTACTAGATATATAATATATTATAATATATATAATATGTATATTATATAATATATAATGGTTATATAATTATTATTATTATTATATAATATATAATAATATATACCATAATATATATAATAATTATATATATTATATAATACATAATATATATAATAATATATACTATATATAATATATAATAATTATTAGATATATAATATATTATAATATATATTATATGCATATTATATAATATATAATGATTATATAATTATTATTATTATATAATATATAATAATATATACCATAATATATATAATAATTATATACATTATATAATATATAATATATATAATAATATATACTATATATAATATATAATAATTATAATATATATAATATATTATAATATATATTATATGCATATTATATAATATATAGTGATTATATAATAATAATTATTATATAATATATAATAATTATAATATATATAATATATAATGATAGATATTATATGTATATTATATAATATATAATAATTATATAGTAATAATAATAATAATAATAATAATAATAATAATAATAATAATAATAATAATCCCAGGATTTATGGGACACAGGGAGCAGCAGCACCTCGGGAATATTTGGGAGGGAAATTTTGGGGAGGGAAGATTTGGGGAGGGAAATTTTGGAAGGAATATTTGGGATGGAAGGTTTGGGAGAGAAGATTTGAGAGGGAAATTTTGGAAGGAATATTTGGGGGAAAAGTTTTGGAAGGGAAGATTTGGGAGGGAAGTTTTGGGAGGGAAATTTTGGATGGAATATTTGGGATGGAAGGTTTGGGAGGGAAATTTGAGGAGGAATATTTGGGATGGAAGATTGGGGAGGGAAATTTTGGATGGAATATTTGGGAGGGAAGGTTTGGGAGGGAAGATTTGAGAGGGAAATTTTGGGGAGGGAAGTTTTGGGGAGAAGTTTTGGGAGGGAAATTTTGGGTAGGAGTATTTGGGAGGGAAGGTTTGGAAGGGAGATTTGGGAGGGAAATTTTGGAGAGGGAAGATTTGAGAGGGAAATTTGGGGAGGAATATTTGGGGGAGAAGTTTTGGGAGGGAAATTTTGGATGGAATATTTTGGATGGAAGATTTGGGAGGGAAGCTTTGGGAGGGAAATTTTGGAAGGAAGATTTGGGGGAGAAGTTTTGGGGAGGGAAATTTTGGGGAGGAGTATTTGGGAGGGAAGTTTTGGAAGGGAAGATTTGAGAGAGAAATTTGGGGAGGAATATTTGGGATGGAAGGTTTGGGAGGGAAGATTTGAGAGGGAAATTTTGGAAGGAATATTTGAGGGAGAAGTTTTGGAAGGAATATTTGGGGGAGAAGTTTTGGGGAGGGAAGTTTTGGGTAGGAGTATTTGGGAGGGAAGTTTTGGAAAGGAATATTTGGGAAGGAAGATTTGGGAGGGAAGATTTGGGATAGGAGTTTGGGGAAGAAGGAAAATTGGAGAAGGAAGATTTGGGGAGGAAAGATTTGGGAGGGAAGTTTGGGGAAGGAAAATTTGGGAGGGAAGTGGTGGGAGAGAAGATTTGGGGAAGGAAGATTTGGTAGGGAAGATTTGGGTGGGAAATTTGGGCAGGGAAGTTTTGGGAAGGAAATTTTGGGGAGGGAAGATTTGAGGAGGGAAGTTTTGGAAGGAATATTTGGGAGGAAAGTTTTGGAAGGGAAGATTTGAGAGGGAAATTTGGAGAGGAGTATTTGGGAAGGAAGATTTGGAAGGGAATATTTGGGAAGGAAGATTTGGGAGGGAAGATTTGGGATAGGAGTTTGGGGAAGAAGGAAAATTGGAGAAGGAAGATTTGGGGAGGAAATATTTGGGAGGGAAGTGGTGGGAGAGAAGATTTGGGGAGGGAAGATTTGAGGAGGGAAATTTGGGGAGGGAAATTTTGGGAGGGAAGATTTGGGAGGAAAAATTTGTGGGGAAATTTTGGGAGGGAAGATTTTGGCGGGGGGAAGATTTGAGGAGAGAAATTTGGGGAGAGAAATTTGGGGAAGGAAGATTTGGGAGGGAAAACTTGGGGAGGGAAAATTTTGGGAGGAAGATTTGGGAGGGAAGATTTGGGAAGGAACTTTTGAGTAGGAATATTTGGGAAGGAAGATTTTGGAGGGAAATTTGGGAGGGAAATTTTGGGAGTGAAGATCTGGGAAGGAATATTTGGGAGAGAAATTTTGGGAGGGAAGATTTCGGAGGGAAATTTGGGGAAGGAATATTTGGGAGGGGAGATTTGGGACGAAAGTTTTGGGAGGGAAGCTTGGGGAGGGAATATTTGGGAGGGAAGATTTGGGAGGGAAAACTTGGGAGGGAAAACTTGGGGAGGGAAATTTTGGAAGGAAAGATTTGGGGAAGGAATATTTGAGGAGGGAAATCTGGGGAGAGAAAGTTGGGGAAGGAAGGTATGGGAGGGAAATTTTGGGAGGAAGATTTGGGAGGGAAGGTTGGGGGAAAAAGGAAAATTGGGGAAGGAAGACTTGGGAGGGAAATTTTGGGCAGGAAATTTTGGGAGGAAGATTTGGGAGGGGAGTTTTGGGAGGGAAGATTTGGGGAGGGAAATTTTGGGGAGGGAAATTTTGGGAGAGAAAATTTGGAGAGAGAAATTTTGGGGAGGGAAGATTGGGATGGGAAGATTTGGGATGGGAAGATTTGGGATGGAATATTGGGAAGGA
Organism: Setophaga petechia; assembly: GCA_024362935.1. Taxonomy (NCBI): domain Eukaryota; kingdom Metazoa; phylum Chordata; class Aves; order Passeriformes; family Parulidae; genus Setophaga; species Setophaga petechia. The sequence continues at coordinate 83,433 of JANCRA010000085.1, read as the reverse complement.
AATTTTGGGAGGGGAGTTTGAGGAGGGAAAATTTGGGTAGGAATATTTGGGAAGGAATATTTGGGTGGGAATATTGGTGAAGGAATATTTGGGAGGGAATATCTGGGAGGGAAATTTTGGGAGGGAATATCTGGGAGGGAAATTTTGGGAGGGAAGATTTGGGTGGGAATATTGGCAAAGGAATATTTGGGAGGGAAGAATTGGGAAGGAATAATTGAGAGAGAAGTTTTGGGAGGGAAGATTTGGGAGGGAAATTTTGGAAGGAATATTTGGGAAGGAAATTTTGGGTAGAAATATTTGGGGTAGAAATATTTGGGAGGGAAATTTTGGATAGAAATATTTTGGAAGGAATATTTGGGGGGGAATTTTTGGGTAGGAATATTTGGGAGGGAAATTTTGGGTAGAAATATTTTGGAAGGAATATTTGGGAGGGAAATTTTGGGTAGAAATATTTCGGTGGAAATATTTGGGAGGGAAATTTTGGGAATAAATTTTTCCCAGCACTGCTAAGAGCAGCCATTCCTGCTTTTTATTACCCAAAATTCCAGAAAATATCCCAAACACCCCCAGGAACGCCTGGACAGCTCATCCAGAAATTCCAGAGCAGAACTGGGAAATTCCAGAGCAGAAATTGGAAATTCCAGAGCAGAACTGGGAAATTCCAGAGCAGAACTGGGAAATTCCAGAGCAGAAATTGGAAATTCCAGAGCAGAAATTGGAAATTCCAGAGCAGAAATTGGAAATTCCAGAGCAGAACTGGGAAATTCCAGAGCAGAATTTGGAAATTCCAGAGCAGAAATGGGAAATACCAGAGCAGAACTGGGAAATTCCAGAGCAGAAATTGGAAATTCCAGAGCAGAAATTGGAAATTCCAGAGCAGAACTGGGAATTCCAGAGCAGAAATTGGAAATTTCAGAGCAGAAATTGGGAAATTCCAGAGCAGAAATTGGAAATTCCAGAGCAGAAATTGGAAATTCCAGAGCAGAAATTGGAAATTCCAGAGCAGAAATGGGAATTCCAGAGCAGAAATTGGAAATTCCAGAGCAGAAATTGGAAATTTCAGAGCAGAATTTGGAAATTCCAGAGCAGAAAATTGGAAATTCCAGAGCAGAAATTGGAAATTCCAGAGCAGAATTTGGAAATTCCAGAGCAGAAATTGGAAATTCCAGGGCAGAAATTGGAAATTCCAGAGCAGAACTGGGAAATTCCAGAGCAGAAATTGGGAATTTCAGAGCAGAAATTGGAATTCCAGAGCAGAAATTGGAAATTCCAGAGCAGAAATTGGAAATTCCAGAGCAGAAATTGGAATTCCAGAGCAGAAATGGGAAATTCCAGAGCAGAACTGGGAATTCCAGAGCAGAAATTGGAAATTCCAGAGCAGAAATTGGAAATTCCAGAGCAAAAATGGGAAATTCCAGAGCAGAAATTGGAAATTCCAGAGCAGAACTGGGAATTCCAGAGCAGAAATTGGAAATTTCAGAGCAGAAATTGGGAAATTCCAGAGCAGAAATGGGAATTCCAGAGCAGAACTGGGAAATTCCAGAGCAGAAATTGGAAATTCCAGAGCAGAAATTGGAAATTCCAGAGCAGAAATTGGAAATTCCAGAGCAGAACTGGGAAATTCCAGAGTAGAACTGGGAATTCCAGAGCAGAATTTGGAAATTCCAGAGCAGAAATTGGAAATTCCAGAGCAAAAATTGGAAATTCCAGAGCAGAAATGGGAAATTCCAGAGCAGAAATTGGAAATTCCAGAGCAGAAATTGGGAAATTCCAGAGCAGAAATGGGAAATTCCAGAGCAGAAATTGGAAATTCCAGAGCAGAAATTGGAAATTCCAGAGCAGAAACTGGGAGTTCCAGAGCAGAAATTGGAAATTCCAGAGCAGAAATTGGAAATTCCAGAGCAGAAATTGGGAATTCCAGAGCAGAAATTGGAAATTCCAGAGCAGAAATTGGAAATTCCAGAGGAGAAATTGGAAATTCCAGAGCAGAAATTGGAAATTCCAGAGCAGAAATTGGAAATTCCAGAGCAGAAATTGGAAATTCCAGAGCAGAACTGGAAATTCCAGAGCAGAAATGGGAAATTCCAGAGCAGAAATTGGAAATTCCAGAGCAGAAATGGGAAATTCCAGAGCAGAAATTGGAAATTCCAGAGCAGAACTGGGAAATTCCAGAGCAGGAATGGGAAATTCCAGAGCAGAACTGGGAATTCCAGAGCAGAATTTGGAAATTCCAGAGCAGAAATTGGAAATTCCAGAGGAGAAATTGGAAATTCCAGAGCAGAACTGGGAAATTCCAGAGCAGGAATGGGAAATTCCAGAGCAGAACTGGGAATTCCAGAGCAGGAATGGGAAATTCCAGAGCAGAAATTGGAAATTCCAGAGCAAAAATTGGAAATTCCAGAGCAGAAATTGGAAATTCCAGAGCAGAACTGGGAATTCCAGAGCAGAAATTGGAAATTCCAGAGCAGAAATTGGAAATTCCAGAGGAGAAATTGGAAATTCCAGAGCAGAAATTGGAAATTCCAGAGCAGAAATTGGAAATTCCAGAGCAGAAATTGGAAATTCCAGAGCAGAAATTGGGAATTCCAGAGCAGAAATTGGAAATGGGAAATTTCAGAGCAGAAATGGGAATTCCAGAGCAGAAATTGGGAATTCCAGAGCAGAAATTGGAAATTCCAGAGCAGAAATTGGAAATTCCAGAGCAGAAATTGGGAATTCCAGAGCAGAAATTGGAAATTCCTGCAGCTCCTCAGCACTGGGGACTCCCCAGAGACAAAATAATTCTGATTTTTTTGTGCCAGGCTGGATTGGGGTTTGTGCTGTGGAAAAACACCAAAATCCCTCAGGAATATTTGGGAATAAATTATTTTTTCTAAGCCCTGCCCTCAATTCTGGAGAAAATCACAAAATTCACTAAATTTGCTCCATTTCATAATAAAATTCACTGGTTTTGTTCCATTTCACAGGAAAATTCATTCATTTTCTTCCATTTCACAACAAAATTCACTCCTTTTTGCAATAAAATTCACATTTTTGGTCCATTGCACAACAAAATTCACTCATTTTGCTCAATTTTACAATAAATTCACCCCTTTTGCTCCATTTCACAATAAAATTCACTCATTTTGTTCTATTTCACACTAAAATTCATTCATTTTCTCCATTTAATAAATTCATTTATTTCTCTCCATTTCCCAATAAATTCATTTATTTTTCTCCATTTTCCAATAAATTCATTCATTTTTCTCAATTTCACAATAAATTCTCTCCTTTTTCTCCATTTTCCCAATAAAATTCTCTCCTTTTTCTCCATTTCCCAATAAATTCATTTATTTTTCCCCATTTCCCAATAAATTCTCTCATTTTTCTCCATTTCCCAATAAATTCATTCATTTTTCCCCATTTCCCAATAAATTCATTTATTTTTCTCCATTTCCAATAAATTCTCTTATTTTTCTCCATTTCCAATAAATTCATTTATTTTTCCCCATTTCCCAATAAATTCATTCATTTTTCTTCATTTCCCAATAAATTGTCTCTTTTTTCTCCATTTCCCAATAAATTCATTCATTTTTCTCCATTTCCCAATAATTAATTTATTTTTCCCCATTTCCCAATAAATTAATTAATTTTTCTCCATTTCCCAATAAATTCATTTATTTTTCTCCATTTCCCAATAAATTCTCTCCTTTTTCTCCATTTTCCAATAAAATTCATTCATTTTTCTCCATTTCCCAATAAATTCTCTCATTTTTCTCCATTTCCAATAAATTCTCTCCTTTTTCTCCATTTCCCAAGAAATTCTCTCCTTTTTCTCCATTTCCCAACAAATTCATTCATTTTTCTCCATTCCCAATAAATTCTCTCCTTTTTCTCCATTTCCCAATAAATTCTCTCATTTTTCTCCATTTCCCAATAAATTCATTCATTTTTCTCCATTTCCCAATAAATTCATTCATTTTGCTCCATTTCCCAATAAATTCATTCCTTTTTCTCCATTCCCAATAAATTCTCTCCTTTTTCTCCATTCCCCAATAAATTCTCTCCTTTTGCTCCATTTTCCAATAAAATTCTCTCCTTTTGCTCCATTTTCCAATAAAATTCTCTCCTTTTTCTCCATTTCACAATAAATTCTCTCCTTTTTCTCCATTTCCCAATAAATTCATTCATTTTTCTCCATTTTCCAATAAAATTCTCTCCTTTTTCTCCATTTCCCAATAAATTCATTTATTTCTCTCCATTTCCCAATAAAATTCTCTCCTTTTGCTCCATTTTCCAATAAAATTCTCTCCTTTTTCTCCATTTCACAATAAATTCTCTCCTTTTTCTCCATTTCCCAATAAATTCATTCCTTTTTCTCCATTTCCCAAGACATTCTCTCCTTTTCCTGCTCTCCAGCACATCAGGACCTGCAGCCCCACCCACAGCCGCCTCTGCCATCCAGGCCCAAATTTCCTCCAACAAAATTCAAAGAAAAAACCTCAAATTAAAAAAAAAATACCAAAAATGATATCGAAACTAATAAACCAATATAATAATGAACACGAACAATGACAATAATACAAAAATGGATACAAATGAAGGCAATAATTTCTGGTTTACCTCCATGGCGAGCGCGGCCGTGTGCTGGTCGTAGTGGTTGAGCAGGTTGGGCATGAAGGTGCTGTTGTAGGGCAGGTCCTGGCACATCCTCAGCGCGATGGGCTCGCAGGAGAACAGGCTGTGCCCGGCGCCGGGGGGCACGGCCCAGCAGCCCAGCACCCACAGCGGGCACAGCAGCCAGCCCGGAGCCATCCTGGCACCCACAGCGGGCACGGGGTCACACCCGCAGCAACGGGCACGGGCACGGCCGCGCCGCCGGGCTCTGCCCACGGGGGACGCACGGCGGGGACGGGAGATGGGGACGGCATCATCGGGAGCCGCGGGGACGGACTGGGGATGGGTGGGACCAGGGGGAACGGCCTGGGGTGCACTCAGGGGATGGATCCAGGGGGAACGGCCTGGGGTGCTCAGGGGATGGATCCAGGGGGAACGGACTGGGTGTGCTCAGGGGATGGATCCAGGGGGAACGGCCTGGGTGTGCTCAGGGGATGGATGGATCCAGGGGGAACGGCCTGGGGGTGCTCAGGGGATGGATGGGCCCAGGGGGAACGGCCTGGGGTGTGCTCAGGGGATGGATGGATCCAGGGGGAACGGCCTGGGTGTGCTCAGGGGATGGATGGACCCAGGGGGAACGGCCTGGGTGTGCTCAGGGGATGGATCCAGGGGAACAGCCTGGGGTGCTCAGGGGATGGATGGAGCCAGGGGGAACAGCCGGGGTGTGCACTCAGGGGATGGATTGGCCCAGGGAGAACGGCCTGGGTGCGCTCAAGGGATGGATGGATCCAAGAGAGAATGGCCTGGGGTGTGCACTCAGGGAATGGATGGGCCCAACATCCTCGGGATCCAGGGGGAACAGCCTGGGTGTGCTCAGGGGATGGATGGAGCCAGGGGGAACGGCCTTGGGTGCACTCAGGGGATGGATGGGCCCAGGGGGAACGGCCTGGGGTGCGCTCAGGGGATGGATCCAGAGGGAACGGCCTGGGGTGCGCTCAGGGGATGGATCCAGAGGGAACGGCCTGGGGTGCGCTCAGGGGATGGATGGGCCCAGGGGAAATGGCCTGGGGGTGCTCAGGGGATGGATGGGCCCAGGGAGAACGGCCTTGGGTGTGCTCAGGGGATGGATGGAAAATGGAATCTCAGCCGCATTCCCAGGCTGTGGTGGGCATGGTGACAGGTACAGGTCCAGGGGATTCCTGGTTTGATCCTAAAAATAGAGAGAAAAGAATATTGGAATATTGGAATATTGAAATATTGAAATACTGAAATAGTGAAATACTGAAATATTGATATATTGAAATATTGAAATACTGACATACTGCAATATTGGAATATTGAAATATTGAAATACTGAAATAATATAATAGTTAAATACGGAAATACTGAAATACTGCAATACTGCAATACTGAAATATTGAAATATTGAAATACTGAAATATGGAAGTATTAAAATACTGAAATATTAAAAAATTGAAATACTGAAATATTGAAATACTGAAATACTGAAATACTGAAATATTGAAATACTGAAATATTGAAATACTGAAATAATGAAATATTGAAATATTGAAATATTGAAATACTGAAATACTGAAATATAGAAATATTGATACACTGAAATACTGAAATATTGAAATACTGAAATATAGAAATATTGGAATATTGAAATATTGAAATATTGATACACTGAAATACTGAAATATTGAAATACTGAAATATAGAAATATTGGAATATTGAAATATTGAAATATTGATACACTGAAATACTGAAATATTGAAATACTGAGATACTGAAAAACTGAAATACTGAAATATTGAAATACTGCAATACTGAAATATTGAAATACTGAAATATTGAAATATTGAAATAATGAAATATTGAAATACTGAAATAATGAAATACTGAAATAATGAAATATTGAAATATTGAAATACTGAAATACTGAAATACTGAAATACTGCAATACTGAAATATTGAAATACTGAAATAATGAAATACTGAAATAATGAAATATTGAAATATTGAAATACTGAAATACTGCAATACTGAAATATTGAAATACTGAAATATTAAAATATTGAAATACTGAAATAATGAAATATTGAAATACTGAAATACCGAAATATTGATATATTGAAATACTGAAATATTGAAATACTAAATACTGAAATGTTAAAATACTGAAAGATTGAAATAATGAAATATTGAAATTTCAGCCACATTCCCACACTGTGGAGCCCATGGGGCTTTTCCTCCTTTTTTCCTAAAAAACAGACAGAAAACACTGAGAAACCTGGAAAAATGAAAATATTCCAATATTTTATCTCTCAGCTCCTCAACTGCTTCAGGTTCTCCTACAAGAGGAGTTTTAATCCTGATTATTTAAATTTTGGAGGAAATGAATGGAAGAATTTGATGGAAAATGGAAGCAAAACACCCAAAAACGCCCAGAGTGAGAGACAAGATAAGATTTAAATTACCAGACATGTGCTGTAATTCACATTTTATTTTTTTTATGCTTATTTTTATTTTTATTTTTATTTACACAAGCCCATCTTATGGTCAGAAAAATTTATATATTATATAATATATTATATATAATAATATATAATATAATAATATAATATATAAATATATATTAATATATATTTTATTATATTATATATTATATATAATAATATATAATACAATAATATAATATATAAATATATATTTATGTATATTTATATATATTAATATATTAATAATAATAATATATAATAACCTAATATTATATATATATAAAATAATGATGAATAAAATTAAGAATGCATTTTTAGGAGGAGGGAAATCACATCCAAACGAACAACCTGGCCCTGGGAAAAGTGAAATAATTCCAGGTGAAAGGAAGCAAAAGGAGCAGGATTGCACTGCCAGAGGAGCCCCAGGCTGCCCAGGGTGTTCCATTATTGGTGCAGACAGAGTGCTGTAATTAGCAATCCTGGGTGTAATTAGCAATCCTGGGTGTAATTAGCACCCCTGGTGTAATTAGCATCCTTCAGTGTCAGGGGAGCTCCTCAAACCCCCAGATCCCGTCGTGCACCAGGAGATGTTTGTGGTTCTTTTTGGATGCACAGAAAAACAAAAATCAAAACAAAACAAAATTTGGGTGACACCAGGATGAGAACAGGAGGGGAGGCCTCACCTCCACCACAAGAACTGGAAATGTGGGAATAAAACGTAGGAAAAAGGAGAAATTTGTTGCTGTGGTTGTGGATTTTTTACATTATTTATCAGTATTAGAAGCCCGTCCAATTCTTGGTGGAAAGGATTAATTAAATTGTGCATGGATAATTATCATCACCAGTGAGAATCATGAGGAGAAAGGGCTGATTCCCACAAGGAATCAACTCAATTTCAAAGTCCCTCAGGGAGCAATGAGGAAAAACTCATCAGGCTTTAGAATGAAAGGATGGGATTAATTCCAAGTTATGTATCCCAGAAAAATGGGGAGATAAAACAACAAACCAGATGCTCCTGGAGGAGGGGAAATGTCCTCTCAGCCATTCCCCACCCCATCCTGACCCTGGAGAAAGGGGAGGAACTCATTCGTGGCACTGTCCAAGCCACAAAAGGAGAATACATTATTGTCCCACCGAAAAAAGGAGAATAAATTATTGTCCCAACTCCGTTCTAGTGAATGACTCAGCGGGAAGGGAGCTCCAGCGCTGCTCCACTCCTGCCCCACCCCACAATCCCCACCTCCCCATTGCAGTGAGGGCAAGGAGGAGCGTGGAAAGGGCAGAAACCACCTCATGATGTCCTCATGATTGTCATGGAATGGGTGGGTGGGAGGGGGGTGTGAGGCTCATCTAATCCCCATCCATCATCATCCATCATCCATCCATCATCCATCCATCCATCATCCTGCCATCAGCCATCATCCACTTCATCCATCCATCAGCCATCATCCATCTAGCCATCATCCATCCACCATCCAGCAGCCTTCCATGCATCCATCGCATTCATTCCATCATCCATCATCCATCATCCATCATCCATCCATCATCCATCATCCAGCATCATACATCATCCATCATCATCCATCCATCCATACCATCATCATCATCATCCATCATCCATCCATCATCCATCCATCCATCATCCATCATCCATCCATCATCCATCCATCCATCCATCATCATCATCCATCCATCATCCATCATCCATCATCCATCCATCATCCATCATCATCCATCCATCATCCATCCATCATCCATCATCCATCATCCCATCCATCATCATCCATCCATCATCCATCCCATCCATCATCCATCCCATCATCCATCATCCATCATCCATCATCCATCCATCCATCATCCATCATCCATCATCCATCATCATCCATCATCATCATCATCTCCATCCATCATCCATCATCCTTCATCATCATCCATCAATCCATCATCCATCATCCATCCCTCCATCATCATACCATCATCGCATCCATCCATCCATCCATCCATCATCCATCATCCATCATCCATCAATCATCATCCATCCATCATCCCTCCCCATCATCCATCATCCATCATCCATCATCCATCATCCATCATCCATCCATCATCCATCCATCATCCATCCATCATCATCATCCATCATCCATCCATCATCCATCATCATCATCCTCATCCATCATCCATCATCCCATCCATCATCCATCCATCATCATCCATCATCCATCCATCATCCATCCCATCATCCCATCCATCATCCATCCATCATCCATCATCCATCATCCATCCATCATCCATCATCCATCCATCCATCATCCATCATCCATCATCCATCATCATCCATCCATCCTCATCATCCATCCATCATCCATCCATCCATCCATCCATCCATCCATCATCCATCCATCATCCATCATCCATCCATCCATCATCATCCATCCATCATCATCCATCATCCATCCATCCATCATCCATCCATCCATCCATCATCCATCCATCCATCCATCCATCATCCATCCATCCATCCATCATCCATCCATCATCCATCATCACCATCATCCATCATCCATATCATCCATCATCCATATCCATCATCCATCCATCCATCATCCATCCATCTCCATCATCCATCCATCATCCATCATCCATCATCCATCATCCATCATCATCCATCATCATCCATCATCCATCATCCATCATCCATCCATCATCCCATCATCATCCATCCATCATCCATCATCCATCTCATCCATCATCCATCATCCAATCATCTCATCCATCATCCATCATCATCATCCTCATCCATCATCCATCATCCATCATCCATCATCATCATCCATCATCATCATCCATCATCCATCATCCATCCATCCATCAGCCATCCATCATCCATCCATCCTCCATCATCATCCATCATCCTCCATCCCATCATCCATCCATCATCCATCATCCATCATCATCCATCATCCATCATCATCCATCCATCATCCATCATCCATCATCATCATCCATCATCCATCATGCCATCCATCATCCATCTCATCCATCATCCATCCATCATCCATCCATCCATCATCATCCATCCATCCATCCAATCATCCATCATCCATCATCCATCCATCATCCATCCATCCATCCATCATCCATCCATCCATCATCCATCATCCATCATCCATCATCCATCCATCATCCTCATCCATCATCCCATCCATCCATCATCCTCATCCATCATCCATCATCCATCATCCATCCATCATCCATCCATCCATCCATCCATCATCCATCCATCATCCATCCATCATCCATCCATCATCCATCCATCATCCATCATCCATCATCCATCATCCATCATCCATCCATCATCCATCCATCCATCATCCATCATCCATCCATCCATCATCCATCCACATCCATCATCCATCCATCATCCATCATCCATCATCCATCCATCCATCCATCCATCATCCATCCATCATCCATCCATCATCCATCCATCATCCATCATCATCCATCATCCATCGATCCATCCATCCATCCATATCCATCAGCCATCCATCATCCATCCATCATCCATCATCCATCCATCATCCATCATCCATCCATCCATCCATCATCCATCCATCATCCATCCATCATCCATCATCCATCCATCCATCATCCATCCATCATCCATCCATCATCCATCCATCCATCATCCATCCATCATCCATTCCATCATCCATCAATCCATCCATCCATCCATCCATCCATCAATCCATATCATCCATCATCCATCCATCATCCATCCATCATCCATCATCATCATCATCCATCATCCATCATCCATCCATCCATCATCCATCATCCATCATCCATCCATCATCCATCCATCATCCATCATCCATCCATCATCCATCCCATCCATCATCCATCCATCATCCATCAATCCATCATCCATCCATCCATCATCCATCATCCATCCATCATCCATCATCCATCATCCCATCCATCATCCATCATCCATCATCCATCCAGCCATCCATCATCCATCCTTCCATCAGCCATCATCCATCATCCATCATCCATCAGCCATCCATCATCATCCATCATCCATCCATCATCCATCAGCCATCATCCATCCAGCCATCCATCATCCATCCATCCATCATCCATCATCCATTCATCCATCCATCCATCATCCATCCTTCATCCATCATCTCATCAGCATCCATCATCCATCCTCATCTCAGCATCATCCATCATCCATCCATCCATCAATCCATCCATCATCCATCATCCATCATCCATCATCCATCATCCATCATCCATCATCCATCATCCATCATCATCCATCCATCTCCATCCATCATCCATCCATCATCCATCCATCCATCATCGATCCATCATCCATCATCCATCCATCCATCATCCATCCATCATCCATCATCCATCATCCATCCAGCCATCCCATCATCCATCATCCATCCATCATCCATCATCATACCATCCATCCATCTTCATCATCATCCATCATCCATCATCCAATCCATCCATCCTATCATCCATCATCCATCATCCATCCATCATCCATCATCCATCATCATCCATCATCCATCCATCATCCATCCATATCCTATCCATCATCCATCATCCCATCATCCATCCATCATCCATCATCCATCACCATCATCCATCATCCATCCATCCATCCATCATCCATCATCCATCATCCATCCATCCATCATCCATCCATCCATCCATCATCCATCATCCATCATCATCTCATCCATCCATCCATCATCCATCCATCATCCATCATCCATCATCCATCATCCATCATCCATCATCCATCCCATCCATCCATCCATCATCCATCCATCATCCATCCATCATCCATCCATCATCCATCAATCCATCATCCATCCATCATCCATCACCTCATCCATCATCCATCCATCATCCATCCATCATCCATCCATCATCCATCCATCCATCACATCCATCCATCATCCATCAATCCATCCATTCCATCATCCCATCCATCATCCATCATCCATCATCCATCATCCATCATCCCATCATCACATCCATCCATCATCATCCATCCATCCATCCATCATCATCCATCCATCATCCATCATCATCCCATCCATCATCCATCATCCATCATCCATCCATCATCCATCGTCCATCATCCATCATCCATCCATCATCCATCATCCCATCATCCATCATCCATCATCCATCCATCCACCCTCATCCATCCATCATCCATCCATCCATCATCCATCATCCATCATCCATCCATCTCCATCCATCCATCATCCATCCATCCATCCATCCATCATCCATCCCATCATCATCCATCATCCATCATCCATCCATGCCATCCATCATCCATCTTCCATCATCCATCATCCATCCATCATCCAATCCATCACCCATCATCCATCCCATCCATCATCCATCCATCATCCATCATCCATCCATCATCCATCATCCATCCATCATCCATCATCCATCATCCATCATCCATCCATCATCCATCCATCCATCATCCATCCATCATCCATCATCATCCATCATCCATCATCCCATCATCCATCATCCATCATCCATCCATCATCCACCCATCATCCATCCATCATCCATCCATCCATCATCCATCATCCATCCATCATCCATCCATCATCCATCCATCATCCATCCATCATCCATCATCCATCCATCATCCATCCATCATCATCCATCATCCATCCATCAACCATCATCCATCATCCATCATCCACATCCATCATCCATCATCCATCCATCTCATCATCCATCCCATCCATCATCCATCCATCATCCATCCATCCATCCATCCATCATCCATCATCCATCATCCATCCATCATCCATCCATCCATCATCCATCCATCCATCCATCATCCATCCATCATCCATCAGCCATCCATCCATCCATCATACATCCATCATCCATCATCCATCATCCATCATCCATCCATCCATCCATCATCCATCCATCATCCATCATCCATCCATCCATCCATCCATCCATCCATCTCATCATCCATCATCCATCCATCCATCATCCATCATCCATCATCCATCATCCATCCATCCATCCATCATCCATCCATCCATCCATCCATCATCCATCATCCATCATCCATCATCCATCATCCATCCACCATCCATCCATCATCCATCCATCATCCATCCATCATCCATCCATCATCCATCCATCCATCCATCTTCCATCATCCATCCATCATCCATCCATCCATCCATCATCCATCCATCCATCCATCCATCATCCATCATCCATCCATCATCCATCCATCCATCATCCATCCATCCATCCATCCATCCATCATCCATCATCCATCCATCATCCATCCATCATCCATCCATCCATCCATCATCCATCCATCATCCATCCATCATCCATCCATCATCCATCATCCATCCATCCATCATCCATCCATCCATCATCCATCCATCATCCATCCATCCATCCATCCATCATCCATCCATCATCCATCCATCATCCTCCATCATCCATCCATCCATCATCCATCCATCCATCCATCCATCATCCATCATCCATCATCCATCCATCATCCATCCATCATCCATCCATCATCCATCATCCATCCATCATCCATCATCCATCATCCATCCATCCATCCATCCATCCCTCCATCCATCCATCATCCATCCATCATCCATCCATCCATCCATCCATCCTCCATCCATCCATCATCCATCCATCATCCATCATCCATCATCCATCATCCATCCATCCATCATCCATCCATCCATCCATCCATCATCCATCCATCATCCATCATCCATCATCCATACATCCATCCATCATCCATCCATCATCCATCCATCCATCATCCATCCATCCATCCATCCATCATCCATCATTCATCATCCATCCATCCATCATCCATCATCCGTCCATCCGTCCATCCATCCATCCATCATCCATCCATCATCCATCCCCTTCATCGCCGCTGCACAGCCGAGGCGCACATTCAAAAAGGGGGCGAATAAAAAAAGGCCAAGCTGCTAAAGACAAGCGTGCCCGGAGGGATCCGGGGAGCACACCGAACAGCACCGGCACCCCGGAGCCCTCAGCAAAGGGCGTTGAGGCTCCGGCACCCCCGAGCAGGCTCCGGTATCCCCGAGCCCTCAGCGGAGGGCGATGAGGAACCGGCAGCCCCGAGCACCCTGTGAGGGGCGGTGAAGGCTCCAGCACTCCCGAGCCCTCAGCGGAGGGCGGTGAGGAACCGGCACCCCCCGAGCTCTCAGCTGAGGACCGTGAGGCTCCGGTATCCTCCGAGCCCTCAGCAAAGGGCGGTGAGGAACAGGCAGCCCCGAGCCCTCAGCAAAGGGGGCGGTGAGGAACCAGCACCCCCCCGAGCTCTCATCAAAGCGCGGTGAAGGCTCCGGCACTCCCCGAGCCCTCAACGAGGGGCGTGAGAGGCACCGGCATCCCCGAGCCCTCAGCAAAGGGCGTTGAGGCTCCGGCATCCCCGAGCAGGCCCCGGCACCTCCGAGCCCTCAGCAAAGGGTGCTGAGGAACCGGCATCCCCGAGCTCCCTGTGAGGGCGGTGAAGGCTCCGGCACTCCCGAGCCCTCAGCGGAGGGCGGTGAGGAACCGGCACCCCCCGAGCTCTCAGCTGAGGACCGTGAGGCTCCGTATCCTCCGAGCCCTCAGCGGAGGGCGGTGAGGAACCAGCACCCCCCGAGCTCCCAGCAAAGCGCGGTGAAGGCTCCGGCACTCCCCGAGCCCCTTGTGAAGGGCGGTGAGGATCCAGCATCCCCGAGCAGGCCCCGGCATCCCCGAGCCCTCAGCAAAGCGCGGTGAAGTCTCCGGCAACCCCCCGAGCCCCTTGTGAAGGGCGGTGAGGATCCAGCATCCCCCGAGCCCTCAACGAGGGGCGGTGAGGAACCGGCATCGCCTGAGCCCTCAGCGGAGGGCATTAAAGCTCTGGCAATCTACAGGCCCTCAGCGGAGGGCGCTGAGGAACCGGCACCCCCCCGAGCTCCCTGTGAGGGGCATTGAGGCTCCGGCATCCTCCGAGCCCTCAGCAAAGGGCGGTGAAGGCTCCAGCATTCCCCGAGCCCTCAGCGGAGAGCGGTGAGGATCCGGCACACCCCGAGCAGGCTCCGGCACCCCCGAGCCCTCAGCAAAGGGCGGTGAAGGCTCCAGCATCCCCCGAGCCTTCAGCAAAGGGCGGTGAAGGCTCCAGCATCCCCCCGAGCCCCTTGTGAAGGGCAGTGAGGCTCCGGCATCCCCTGAGCCCTCAACGAGGGGCGATGAGGATCCGGCACTCCCGAGCCCTCAGCAAAGCGCGGTGAAGGCTCCGGCACCCCCCGAGCCCTCAGCGGAGGGCGGTGAGGCTCCGGCATCCCCGAGTCCTTAGCGAGGGGCGGTGAGGCACCGGCACTCCCGAGCCCTCAGCAAAGGGCGATGAGGCACCCTCCTCCCCAGGGCCGCCGTGCCGGGCGAGGCACCCGCATCCCCTCCCAGGGCCGCCGTGCCGGGCGAGGCACCCGCATCCCCTCCCCGGGGCCGCCGTGCCGCACTACGGCGCAGGGAGCCCGGGCCACCATCCCCGGCCTCACGGAAAGCAGATCCGGGCCGCTCCCGGCGCTCAGGGCCGACATCTCCCCGTCCTCCGCCCGCCCCGCCGCCCAGCGCAGCACCGACATCCCCCCGGTGCGCTGCCGGCCACAGAGCGCTCGCTGCGTGGCCGCCCCGCTGCACGGCCGCCGAGCCCCGCGGCCGAGCTGTCTGTGCCCGGACGAGCCCCTGAGGCGGCGCGGCCCCGCCGTGTCCCCGCCGCGGCCCCGCCGCGCCCCCGTTACCTGCTCAGCTCCCGCCGCCCTCACGGTCCCGCGCGCGCCCTTCGGGTGGCGGCGGCGGCAACGGCGGCAGCGCCCGGCCACGCCCCTCGCGAGACCGCGCCCCTCCGCGCCATCGCGCTCCGCCCACTCCCCGCCGCCCAGCCAATCAGAGCGCGCGGGGCTGGTTGCTAGGTAGATCGGAACCCCCGGCCTCTCTAACCCCGCCGGGGGGCTCTGATTGGCTGGCGCCCCCCGGGGTTGCCGTGGAGACGGGATGCGGACGGGCGGGAGGAGGAGGCGGGCGCTGATTGGCTGGCGCCGGCCCCCCCCCGGGTTGCCATAGCAAACGGGATGCGGACGGGCGGGAGGAGGAAGAGGAGGTGGCGGCGTCCGCAGGCGGGAGGAGGAAGGTGAGAGGACACGGGGGGACACGGGGGACCCCGGGAGGGCGTGGGGAGCTGGTGTGGCTGCGGTGGGGCAGGAGCGGACACAGGGCAGGGGACACTGCGGGTGTCACTGTCGCCACAGGGGGACAAGCGCAGCGTGGCACGGCGGGGCGGGGACAGAAAACGCGCCGGGAGGTGCAGAAACTCCGTCGGGAAGGCGGAGGGGGTGACGGGCTCGGGGGTGCGGGGAGCAAGGTGGGAAATGTCAGTAGGAAATGTCAGCACCGGTGTTCGCATCCTCACAGACCCCCATGGATGGGGTGCCCAGGTGTGCCAGGTGGCACCTCGGCTGTCCCCGCTCTGGGGTGGCAGCAGGGCCAGGGCAGCGCTGTCCCCCCCCTGTGCTGGCACTGCTGGGGCACCGCTGGGACAAGGGGGACATTGAGGGGCTGGAGAGGGTCCAGGAATGGGAACAGAGCTGGGGAAGGGGCTGGAGCACCAGGAGGGGCTGAGGGAGCTGGGAAGGGGCTCAGCCTGGAGCAAAGGAGGCTCAGGGGGGACCTTGTGGCTCTGCACAACTCCTGACAGGAGGGGACAGCCAGGGGGGTCAGGATTGCTCCCAGGAACAGGGACAGGAGCAGAGGAAACAAATTTCAAATTGTGCCAGGAGAGGTTCAGGTTGGGGAAATTATCTCA